>PVLA01004842.1:0-163941 GCA_004027455.1 Hydrochoerus hydrochaeris
TTCTTCATGTATTTATTTGCCATTTGTATATCTTTCTCTGAGAACTGTGTGTTCATCTCAGATGCCCATTTTTGGAGAGGGTCTTTGAATTTGGGGGGCTTGATGTTTTTCAATTCTTTATATATTCTGGACACAAGTCCTTTGTCTGAGGGGTTGCTAGTTAAAATTCTTTCCCACTCTGTTGGTTTTCTTTTCACTCAGTTGGTAATTTCCTTTGAAGTGCAGGAACTTTTCAATAATGTGTGATCCCATTTGTTGATTCTTTGAAGTGTTTTCCGTGCAGTTTGTGTTTGGTTCATGAATTCTCTGCCTACCCCTATGTCTCCAAGACTTCTACTTACCTTGTCTTCCAGTAGATTTAGTGTTTCTGTTTTAATATTGAGGTCTTTGATCCATTTAGACTTTAGTTTTGTGCATGGTGATATGCATGGATCTAGTTTCAGTCTTCGGCATGTAGAGAGCCAATTTTTCCAACACCATTTATTAAAGAGACTATCCTTCTTCCAGTGCACATATTTAGCCCCAAATATCAGGTGGCTGAGTGTCTTTGTAGTTGTGCTTGCATCTTCTAATCTGGAACCTCTAGTTTTAATTTTGGGGGAGAAGTCTCCTCACTGATTTCCACAGTGGCTGCATCAACCTACACTTCCACCAACAGTGGAGAATGATTCTTTTTCCCCACAGCCCCATCAGCATTTGTTATTGGTTGATTTCTTGATGACAGACATTGTTTCTACAGTGAGAGTGAATCTCAGGATAGTTTTAATTTGTATCTTTCAAATCATCAGTGATGGTGAACATTTTTCAAATATTTATTTCCCATTTGTACTTCTTCATTTGAGAAGTATCTACTTATATCAGATGCCCATTTTTGGATTAGGTCTTTAAAATTGGAGGTTATGATTTTTTTTATTCTAGATATTAATCCTTTGAGGAACTGCTGGCAATTTTTTTTTCCCACACTGTGGGCTGTCTCTTCACTCTGTTGGTGGTTTCTCTTGCTGTGCAAAAAGTTTAATAAGACTGACCTTTGTCGTTAATTCTTTGTAGCATTTTCTGTGTGATCAAAAAAAAGGGGGGAGGAAAAGAAAATAGGTGGAGCTCTTGAAGACATAGATGTAGGCAAATATTTTGTAAATAATATGCTTTCATTTATGTATTGTTCCTTATCTCTGGCTACTTTTATACTACAATGGAAGAGCAGAATAATAATAAAAGAGCTTATGGCTGCCAAAGCCTAAATTATTTACTATCATGCCATGCAGAGAAAATTGTTAATATCTCATCCCACTCTAGAATATAGTTTCAATTATATTGAAATAGACTCTTTTTATGCCGCCTGTTTGGTGAGTTGATAAAAGGAATAGAATCCTGTCACAACCATCAAAATCAAAACACAGAACATTTCCTTCACTTCCTGTATTTTCCTCTTTAAGCGGTCATTCCGGTCCAGTCCTTGAACTCAGGTCATCACGCATCTGGTCTCTAGTGACAGCTTTAAACATTTACTTGCAGAGCCTTTTCAGAGCAGAAGAGGCTGTGTTGAAGGAAGGTGATGGTGACAATTGTGAAATGTGAAGTTTGATTTATTATTTCTCTTGCTAGTTCCTCCATTCATGCCAAAAAGCCACGTAACTGTCCGACCATATTAGAGGCCAACAGACACTGTTCAGTGAGCTCTCCTTTCATACCACTTAATCTTTTAACCCTATGGCGAAGTCATTATTCACTTTCCATTTTATTTAATTGTTTAAACACCAAAATATGTTTCAGTGCCCAGTAACCCGTAGAATTTGTACTCGGAATGATTAAAAGCTAAGCTTAAGCCTTCGCAAGCTGGCAAGTTTTGGTTAAGTTAATTTCTCCTGCATTTCAGTGTGCTAATTTGTAAAATGAGGATAAAAACAACTGCAGAGACATCCTGTTTACCTTGATGAAGGACACACAACTGATAAGATGTAAGCTAAGATTTGAACTCTGATCTGCTTGAATCTAGAGTCCAAGGTTTCCCAACAGACCACATTTACCCAGGATTCACTATAAATCTACTTAGGAGTATAATATCACCATTTATTTTTCATTTTTCAGTAATGAGGATTGAACTGAGAACTTTCACACTGAACTATATATTCCCAACTTTTTCTTTCCTCTCCTTCTTTCTTAATTTTAGGAGAGGACCTCATTAGGTCACTAAGTTGCCCAGGCTGGGTTCAAACTTATGATCCTTGGATTCCCCAAATGCAGGGACTGTGGGGGTACAACAAAGCACCTAGCATAATATCAACATTTTATGGAAGAATGATGTTCACATGAAGTCACTGGTCTGAGTCACTAAGCTACTGATCACGAGAGTTAGGATTTGTGTCAAGGTCTCCCCCAAGTAGAAGACATAAACTAGAGATGAATTGAAACATGTTGTTTTGAAAAATCACTTTGTCTTAAAAATGAGTGAGCTAAGAGCCCTGTGTGAGCGCATTCTAAATAATACAAAGGTGCCGTTGGCTGTGGGAGAAAAGCAGCCTTAAGACAGATGCACTTTTGCTTTCTAAACCAATGGATATTTCAAGACTATTTAATTTACTATAAACAACTAATGGTTGCAAAGTGCTTTGAAAAACACCGAGGGATACAGCCACACTGGCCAGCACCCACAGTCAAATCTCTGTTCTGATTCCTTCAAGAACAGTATCGCATCTGCAACCGTCTGTTGAGATGGAGAAGATGAAAATTAAAACCTCCAAAGAAAATCCCCTGGCACAGTCTCTTTTTCTCCTTCCGCTTATGTCTAGGGTGATGCATTTTACCAAAACTATTTGAACGATTTTGCTACATTTCTTCAGTGCTTTTTTACTAACTGCACGGCACCCAAATGGTGCCCCCAGATATTACTATTCCAGTTTGCTGGGTGAATTCCATCTGCCTTCCAATAGAGCTTTCTTGCAACGCTAAGCAGGAAACTATATCTGTTGGACCTCTTTATTTATAAATAACAGAATCTCTTCCCCATGACTGTAACTGAAGTGAAATTCATTAAAGCATTTTTGGGGCTCACAGAATAATCAGAGTTGGAAGCAACATTTATAGTTTCTGTAGAGAAAACCCTGTTTTCTGCCATTCTGGGTGCTGGGTAGAAACAACCGGGTCTCATTGATGATATGGACTGGGCACTAGAATGTCCTGGTTTCCAGGAAGGTGTACACTTCCACTACTCATGTCACCAGCATGTCTTAGTAGACCTGCATACTTCGGAATCTGAATGGTCAACTTCAGGCACATGCCTGTGTCCTGTTAAAGAGAAAGTTCAAGACTCTACCAGGGTGGGTTTGAGCATGTAACACAGGAAATACTCCATGCATGATGGCTTACCTTGAGTAATTACCTCTCAAAGCTGTCTGTCTCCTAATCCTGAAAATCTGTGATATGTGAGCTTCCATGGTCAAAGGGACTTTTCAGACATGATTATGTTAAGGGTTTTTAAATATAGAGACTGACTCTCTTTATCTGGGTTGATCTTATGTGATCATAGGCTCCTTGTAAGAGAGAGGCACTAAGCTCAGAGTCAAAAAAAAAAAAAGAAAGAAAAGAAAATGCAATGACAGAAGCCAGGGTTGGATTGATGGAGGAATATCATGAGTCAAGTAGTGAAAAATATCTCTCATAGCTAGAAAATGCAAGGAGTTGGGCTTTCCCCTAGAGCTTCAAGATGGAACACAGGCCTGATGACATCTTGATTTTAGCCCCCCAGCCATGTTTCAGACATCTGAACTCTAGAACTATTACATAATCACTTTATGTTATTTTTAAACTATGAAACTAACAGAAATTTGTGGCGACAGCAATAGAAGAAACCAATAGACATAGGACAGGTATTCATAATGCGATGGGAATCCAGAAAATATGACTAATGTCTGGCACAGTAGCATTGGAATAAAAATGGGGAAATTCTCATCTATATGCAGGTCATAGTGTTTTATCTCTCCCTCCATCCCTGCAGAAACTAGGTTAGGTGAATACACTCAGTAAAATTTCTTGTGATTATTTAGTTTGTTCATTTACTTTATTCATTCCATGATTTGTTCAACAAGAGCCCTATCACTATATCAATATTTACTGGAGTTGAGTGCCAAGGACTGTGAAGGATTTTATGGTTAGAAAGGAAAAATGAAGACTATGGCAAATGTTACCAGTCAAGAAGAGCATGGACACGGTTTTTGGACTTTCATTGTTCCCCAAACATCAAATGCCACCAAAAATCTACACTAGCAAGGTTCTGAAGAACACAAACCATTGGATGTCCAGATAATTCCAGAAGTAGAGCCCCAATAATCTATGTATGTATAAATTATTCTGGGATGGATAATTTTTAAAGTTGGGTATCTATTATGATAGTAGTTGATATTAATTGATTGCTTCATCTGTGTGGTTACTTTTTCTTAACTGACACCCAAAGTGAAGGAAGGGAAGGTTTATTTAGCTCACAGTTTGTGGAGTCTTCAGTCCATACTGACTGGCTCCAAGGCAGGGTGGTATGGCACTGGGGCAGCCATTCATGGCAGCAACAGGTACCAAAGGTGACAAGAGCAAAAGGGAAAAGCATGTCTCCTTCCTTCCTTTATATTCTATTCTGGCTACCACCACCACCCTGGGTGAGTACAGCACTCATACCACCAATCCCAGGGCTAGACAACAAACCAATCACAAACATTAGACTCAGCTCCTTTTGAAAGATCCACTCCCCATGATCATATGAGACTTTGGGGGACATTTAAACACAGACCATAACATGTGTTAAAGATAGTACTAAATGTTTGATATGCCTTACTTTGTTTTTATTATATGAATTGGGTAAAATTAACCCAATGTAAGGATAAGGTCACCGAGACTTAGGAATTATAACTGTAAGACACATAGAAAGGTAATAAAGCTGGAATCTGAACTTCAGAATGTCTGACTCCAGGGTCTATGCACTTTGCAACCTGCCTGTCTTTCTACTAGGCCCTAGAGTAGAGGCTAAAGATTCAAGTGTATAAGAGAAAGCTTGACATAAGTGAAGCGTAGAAGGCAGTAGATAATACGTACTATGGAACACAAATGAAGAATTTTGTACCTTTCCAGTTTGACTGATTTTAAAAGGGAAACCCATCATTTGGCTATGTAATTTCCAGTTCACTTGGCAACAGATTATTATTTTACACCCAAAGTAGGAACAACCCCTCTGTTGCTTTCACTAATTGAGATGAAAAATTGATGCTACTTGATTGTTTAATTTTAAAACTCACAGTTGACAAGGAATACTCATGAATCACACACCCCTTCTCCTTCCTTCCTTCCTTCATTCATAACCAAGTGAATTTTTTCATCAATGGTATTGTTTCCCATTTGCAGATCTTGCTAAAATATATGAGTCAGAGAAGGGAACTGAGGCATCCCCAGGACCCTGTTCTAAGCTGGACATCTCTCCTCTTTGGTGGCTCATTGGCTGCCACACTGAACATGTCAAGCCTGGCCAGACTATGATCGTGGACACAAGGCTATCATTTGTCATTCCTGGCTCAAGTATTTTCAGTATATGCAGATCTTTGACCACTGAACCAGAGCTACATCTTGCACAAGTGGAGCACAAGTGCTCTGCTCCTTGGCTTTTGGGAGCTGCTATTTGTTGAATTCTTGCTCAGCAGTCCTGTTGACAGATGGTGTAACTTGCTCATTAAATCAGAATCTTCCCCACTCCAAGTGCTCCAGGCATGTTAGGAGACAGGCTTGGTGGTGTTTTCTAATGCTGAATGGTCTGCAGCATTGGAGCATGAAGATAAATATCCTACTTCATTGCGCATCCACTAACTTAAGCCTTACTGGGTCTGTTCCCTTCGTGTTGACAGGGCACATTTACAAAAGTGAAGTGAAGTGCTTTTAGGCACCCAGCTCCTTCATTCATCAGCTTCTCTTGTACTCTGCCAGCTTGGCCCTTTTCTCTGAGACTTGACTTACAATGTTTTATGCCAGAGACGTACAGTATCCTGCATCTGATAGAGACTTTCACAGTGCAGAGTTCAAGCCTTGACTTTGTCTTTTAGGCAGTATTGTGCAAGCTTTATTTCTTTGGCGAGTTGACTAGAGGAAAAGACAACCATCTATACACAGATGGCACCCAATATAAAGCTAGCACGGCTCCCTCCCAGGCAGAGAGTATGACCCAGAACAAGCATGTTAGCAAGTTACGCATTTGCTATAAGAACAACGGGAAGTCATAAAGTGAAGTTAGGTTGAGAGTTTTACTTGACCATGTTTGCATTTTAAAATGATTTCTCTGGCTACAGAGACTTGGAGAGTTGACTGACAGTGAGGAGAAATGGATGACTTTGACCTTGACCTTGAACACTCAGAAGGCTCTCGTGGCTGTCTGGTTAGAAAGGAAGGTCCTCGGATGAAGGTAGTGGTGGATATGGAGAGCAAAGGAGAGGAATCCAATGCTGTGCAGGGAGGAAATGAAACAACAGAGTCTGATGAATTGCCTATGGTTGGGGTGAAGAATGGTGATGAGTCAAAATAGGGACAGAGTCCTGGGTCATGAATGGAGTGGATGGTAGTAGTATTCATAGAGCTTAGTGAAAGAGAAAGCTGTCAATCAAGGCATGGACTCTATATTGAGTCACTCAGGGAATTCTCAACATACCTTGCAGTGGAGAATTATGGAGTAGGGAGAAGGGAGAGAAAAAGAAATAATAAAAGAGAAGACAGTGCTGCCTCCTAGGGAGCATACCGGGGCATAAAACACAAATCCACTAGTAATACTATTTTTAACTAATATTGACTAGTTAATATTGATTTCCCAATATATTGACTAGCTAATATTGATTTCCCAGTATATGCCTAAAACTTACAATCATCTTGAGCTCTTACAAAAACATGCACATAGTATCATGCATCATCCCTGTAGAGCCATCAGACTGAGATTCAGAGGTATTAAACAGTTCAGCTGAAGTTAGAAAGCAAATGTGCAGGGAAGGTGAGATTTGAACTCAAGCTTTTGTGGCTCTAAAGAATATACCCTAACTTTTAGGGAAGATGGTCAACCCAAGACACAAATAGATGCAGGATTGGCATGATTTAAGTAAAGAATAAAGTACTCAGCTAATGCAGACTCTTATGAGAGGTCACTGTAAGAATATTACATGGAAAAGTAGAGATCGTTTGGTTTTGAATGATTCTATGTGTGCTATATCTTTGGATGCAAGCACAATAATTTAAAGGAAGGAGCCAATAAATGAGATTAATAACATTTATGGTGATGGCAGTTGGAAGAAGGCCTAGGAAGTGGTTCTTAAAAACATTCCACTTTGGGCCGGGGATTTAGCTCAGTGGCATAAGCGCCTGCCTGGCAAGCACGAGGTCATGAGTTCGATCCCCAGTACCAAAACAGCAACAACAAAAACATTCCACCTTACAGCCTTTGATGATGCTACTTTTCTGGTGAGATGAAGTAGAAGGCTTAGCCTGACCCTTCTGACCAGCAGGACACGTTAGACATAGTCTTACTTCATGTCCTCCCTCTGTGTACCCTCTGCTTCTGGCATAGAAGGTCTTCCTTTCCCTGCCTCTTCCTGTGTTCCTCCCTCAATCCATATCTTCCTCTCTTCCTCAGTCTCTCCCCTCCTTCCTTCTCACCTTCTCCCTCTCTGTCTTTCTCCCTCTTTTCTTTTCTCCTCTTACTTCCCTTCTTTCACCTTCCCTTCTTTTTTTCTTCCTTCCATTATTACTTATTCCATTCACCATTCATTCAGCAACCATACATTTAGCACCTGTAAAGTTACAGAACTGCTTAAGTCCTGGAGATGCAAGATAGACACCCTCAGCTAAATCACGAGTGTCTGTAATACAGGGTCTATAATTCATGCACTGTGCCTTGAAATAGAGACCTTTCGTCTCACAAGCTTCACATCCAGTGAAAACACAGACAAAGGGTGTAGCTTTGTCTAAAAGGGATGAACTTTAAGCTAGAGTTAAGGCCAAGTAAGAATTTGTCAAACACATCCAGGAGTTGGGCTTTTCTACCAGAAGACATAAACGTGCCTGCAGTAACAGCAGCCATTTGGAGAATGAAAAGGCTGAATCAAGCCCTTTCTGATATATGACCTGTTGTTGTTACCTTGTTACTGCCTTTTGCTTTTCTTTTACAAAATCCCCAAATTTCTTCTTTCACTGTCTCTTCTCTAATTCCTTTCACCTCTTTGCTAACTCTTCATTCCATCTCTGACAGTTTCTGCCCTGCTTTGCTAACCACTTTAAAAAAGAGACATTTAAAAGCCTTCTGTGGATCCTCTGCTATGTTATGGCTCACACGCTGCGTGAACTGAGGCTACCTGCGCAGAGGACAGGTGCCCCACTGCCGGGGTCCCAGAGGCTGCCTTGGATGTTTGCAGCATACTCTGACAAATGACAGCTGGTTTCCTTTCCCCAGGGTAGTCACCTGCCATGCACCTGCCTTCAGCCAAGGACATGGCACTAGACTGCTCGCTCACCCACAGGATGAGGCCCAGGCAGGGCAGTGCAGATGCTCACACAGTGTGGTCATGGCCAGGATGACTCCCAGCTTCCCCCTACCCTCAGTGTCACACAATCTGTACCTGCCTGCTCAGTCTGCCCATGGTCCGCTAGGGTGAACCAGGGCAGAGGTAGGGCTCAGGAAATTCCTCCCAACCTTGGCAGGCCAAAGTTTGCCAAAAGGCACCCTTTGCTGCTTTCTCTCTGTGGTCTTAAGCCTCGGCTGAGCTGTAATATTTCACTTGCGTTCGTTCCAAGTCACCAGTTGGTACTCAGGCCTGTGAGGAGACCTCCATGCGCCTAAGCCGTACCATTTCGACCGTACCATTATAGAGGGACCTTGCGACTTCTAGGCTGACAGCGGCCTAATACCTATCCCCAATTTTTTTTTACTTACACTCATGGACAAATTGCACAAAAACCAACTGAAAACAGATCATCTGAACCTCATGAAAAGATGCTGGGTATTCCCTGTCCCTCCATTCACTGTTGGTGAGTTTCACCTAGAAGCCAGGAAACTAGATGTCAGATAGTTGTCTCCCTTCTAAAGACTGTGAGTAGCATAGCAGTTTACAAACATATGCATGCTTCTGCCTGTTACTGTGCAGACTACTTGAGAAGGATTGGCTCACAGAGCTTCCCGATAGTTCCATGAGGAAGGCAGAGATGAGACGCCCACTCAGCTAGCCTTCCTGCAGGGTCCATCCTGTTACCTCTACCACCTGCATCCCCTGACCCCTACTGTCGTGCCAGGCAGGCCAGCTTTCTGGCAGTCTGTGCTTCCATGTCTTCCTATCTGATGCCTCTATAACCCTTACGGGCAAATCTGTCTTTTATAATTAATAAATAAAATTATCTATATTCACAATGTACAACATGATGTTTTGATGCATAGATACATTGTGGAATAGTCAGACCAAGTTAATTAGCTTGTGCGTGACGTCGCACCCTTGTCTTTCTGTGGTGAGAACTCTCCAAAACAAACAGCAGTTATCACGCATGCAACGTACGGTTTTCAACCGTCATCGTCACCATGATGTGCGCTAGACCTCGTGAACTTATTCCCCTGGTGCACCTTAGCCAATGTCTCTCAAGTCCTGCACCCTCCAATCCTGGATAACTCTCTTCTCCCAGATTCTACAGTTAAGTGAGATTAGTCAGCACATGTCATCCTAGTCCCGATTTATTTCACTGAACGATGCCCTAGAAATTTACTGATGTTGGCTTCCTTTTGAAGACAGTACTCCAGTGTGTATGTGAACCGAATTTTCTTTATCCATTCATCTGTTGATGAGCACTGAGGTGGTCTCTGTATCTTGGCTACTACGAACGGTGCTGCAGGGACATGTGAGTGCCGATGTTTCTTTAACGCACTGGTTTTGTTTCCTGCGGAGATGTATCTGGTAGTGAGATTTACTGGGCTTCACGATTCTGCTGTTTTCAGTTTTAAGACTCTCCTTGCCATTTCCATAATGGCTATGCTAGTTTACATTCCCACTCACAGAGCACAGGGGTTCTCTTTACTCCATAATTTCACCAAGGCTTGTTTTCCTCTGCCTCTTTCTAGAAGGTCTGTTCTAACAGGGAAAAGTTATTCCATTGCAGTTTGAATTTTTATTTCTCTGATGATTAGGGATATTGACCACTTTTTAATACTTGCTGGGCATGGAACACTTTCTTTTGAGAAATATCCTTCCTTTACATGGAAGAAGTTTTAGCCATTAGGCTCAGACTCTAGAACCAAGCTGTTCACATTTAACTACTTGCTTCACCATACAGTTCATATGAATTTATGCAAGTTACTTATCCTCTCTGTGACTTTGTTTTCTCATCTGTGAAATGGGGATAATGACACCTATCTCATAGAGTCCTTGTGAAATTTAAATTAATGGATTTACATAGTTTGTGCACAGCAAGTTAAATAAGTATTTGCCATGGTGGTGCTAATAAAGAAGGTTGCAGTGCAGTGCCTGATTTTAAGAATCTGTTTTGATTGTTTAATAAGAGAAACAGTAAATTACAAACAACAAATAAAATCATATATAATTAAATGATAATTTGAATGATAAGCATAAGTTTAATAAGGTCCTCAGTAGCTTTTGGGGACTGTTGTAAAAGACAGTAGGGAATATGGCTTTCGGGATGAGCAGGCTGAAGATACAGGAGACAACCTTCGTCTTCTTGACATTAGGACTACTACCTTCAACAGAACACTGACAGCTCTTGCTGCAGTGATGGTAATGCATTATCCAAACTTTCATCCAAATATGCAAGAGCCCAGGATTCTGGGTCTGAGCTCAAGTCTTGGGGGTTTACATTAGTCATGACAGGGTGTGACTCACCCTTGGGAAAGCTGAGTATGGATGGAAGTGTGACTCATGAAATCATGTCCAGGGGTGGAGTTGGCAAGGAACAAGACAGTCAAATCAGGCTTCCATCAGAAGCTGCGTTGGAAGTCTGAATAAACGCATATTCAAACGTCTGGAAACAAGTGCTAGAATAAGAAGACAAATAAACAATAGAAAACAGTGCACTGGTGTGGAGAGCAGCAAGCTCTGCAGGGCTTCAGCTGATAAATTAAACCAAGTAAATTCTAATTAATGCATTAGGTAAATTAATTTACAACAAGCATTCTATCTTTCATCAGTAGGGCCATAAGGCAAATGCTTCCTAATGGTAGAAAAAGGACTAATCCACCCACGCCTGGAGATTTGAGGGTGGGAATTAGCTCCCACAAAGAGCTGCAGTGTATGACCCATGAAGACCAATGTGTCTTAGCTTAGGGAAACTCAGTGATCTTTGACCGTATGGGAGACATTTTATGCGATTGAATGGTGAGTTTGTCTTTCTTTCAAAATATATTTATTGAGTTCCTGCTGTGTTCAAAGTAGTGTACATTTTGCAACATGGTAGACACAGAGGTGAGTGACTCAGCCACGCATCTTTCAGTTGGGAAGTTAAGTCTCAAAACTATGATAAATTCTATTCACAAATCACTACTATAATGTAGAAATCAATGCCTGCTACCAAAGAGACACAGATAAAGAGCCTTGGGAAGGCAGAAGAGGGAGTAGTAAGTGGAGATTCTCAGTCCCAGAACTGGCATTGGAATCACCCACTCCCAGTCCAAATTTCTGCTCTACTGATTGATAGATATTATAACCTTGGGTAGAGTCATACACCTATGTGACTCTGATCTGAAAAATATTGATCAAAAAGGTACGTATCTCACAGATTCAAGTTGGAGATTCACTGAGACAGTGCATGCAAAGTATGTGTTACCTAAAGAATGGTAGTTGGTATATTCCAAAGGACTACATCATTAGGTCAAAGGCACTCTAAGTGCAAAGCATGCCTGACACCAGATATCTGAGAGAGCCTAAAAACCTGAATAAAAGACTTAGCAGCATAGAAAAGTAAATAATTATAGTGAGAAGGAGAGAATTGCTAGCAGTTAAATTCCTTCCACTGTCTTAGGACTTACTGAATGTGTGTCTATAAGTTACAGAAAGCTAGAGGACACCAGCTTCCCCTTTCTCCTGTAATCCTTCCCTAAGGTAGCACAGAGGTGCCCCTTTACTGGAAGGAATCCTGCTGCTGAAAGTGGAAATTGGTGCCATGTTATTGGAGAACAATTCTGCGGTGTCTGTCAAAATTTAAATGGGTAGAAAGTAGTAAATGCCCCTGAAGCCAACATTATACCTCTAAGAGAATACTGACACCTCCAAGAGAATATCCTCTAAAAGAAATTTCCACCCCTGGAGAAATACCCCTACATCTATATGAGGAAGCATGGACAACAGGAAGACATTGAAAATAGACCAAATGTTCACCCACCAGGATCGCGGTTGACAAATTCTGGTGGGTGCACATTCTATAATACTATGCAGTAGTGAAAAAGAAAGCCATGAAAAAGAGTTCTGTGTCCCTGAACAGTGAGACGTCCAGAACAATGTTCAAAAATACATGCTAGAAAATACATGTATCATGCTGTCTATATAACAATTCGTATGTATTTTATTATTACATGTTGAAATTCTGAAAGGATACACACTACACCGACACTAGTAATTACCATAAGGCTGGAGAGTTGGGAAAGGAAGGCTAAGAGAAACTTGAACCTTTGAAGTACTCTAAATTGCAAAGGCCATGTGTTTACCTCTTATTGCATAATTGCAAACAAATATAAAATAAGTTTGTATAAACAGAGGCCTCTACTTACCCAACTTATTACACTGTCACCATAATCCTAAGCACCTTTCAAAATGGTGGACTCTTTCTCTTAACAAATGCGATATAGGAAAGGCATGACTTAGTTTATTTTTATGTACTAATCCTTTACAAAGCTCACAAAAAGAAAAAAAAGTATGTCGCTTTTTTAAAAAAAAATTTTTTTGCAAGCAGTTGCAGAATTAAATTTGGTTCCTAAGTTTCATGAGGAATGATTTAACGTTCTCCCACACATTGCTGGCATTCACATATGTCCCAAATAAAAATGAGCCGCATAGAAATATAAATAACACACAAGATGGACAGGCCTGCTTAGCTCGTTTTCCAAACTGGGCATGAAAATGCCCATTTACAACTTATACTGAGACCGGAAAATCACCATTATCTTCAAAGTAGAAGGAAAAAACAATAACCATCGAGGTGGATGCTTTCAAGGGTACAGCCTGCAGACAGGTTAAGCAGACAGAAGAAGACTGAGGCTGCCAGCCAGAAATCTGCTCATTTTCAAATATCTAAGTGACTGATGGATTTTTTTTAAATGCATGTGTTGACTTTTGAAATGGGTAAACAGAGACCACACTGCACCAAAATTAAAATAATAATACAGGCATATACTTGGTATGTTTTCAAACAATGCCTTCGTATTCCTTTATACCTGAGCCCCATAGCAACCCTGACAGTTATTTACAGCAGATGTTATTTGCACCATTTTATTATGTCATTTTATGACATTGAATTTCAGAGAGATTTAATAGGCTTGTCCCAGATAGTAAGCACGATATCATATCCATTTGTTCCCTTAGCATTTATCTCTAGCATATATTACATTGTGTACTTACCTTTATTTTTTATTCTGGTCTGAATCCACCACCAGAATGAGAACAGAAGATTTCCATTCTCTTCATGCCTAGAATAGTACCAAGGACATGGGCAGAAAGTATTTTACAGCTGTTGGATGAGTGAATAAAAGAATGAATGAGTGAATGGGTAGGATCTGAACCTCAGTTAGCTCCCAAAACCATATAAAATGAAATTGGAAAGTGGGAGAATAATCTCTAAATCAAGAATACCATCATGGACTTTCTCTGGGACAAGCAGAGAAGATGTCTAGGGAAGAAAAGAAAGATTAGGGGTTATACTGGAAAAGTCAGGCAGCGGTGAGGAGGTACTGCAATGGTAGAAGCACTCAGGCAGGCAGAAGACAGGCACCACCTTGATTCATGGGTATCTTAAAGGAAGTGACATCTCAGTTAACAGCTTGTGGAAGACTGAGTTGTAATTTTTCTAGCAAAGTGAAAGAGGGAGGCAGAGGGACCTGAGAAGAGAGACTGTGGTGTGCTCAGGAAAACTGAAAGTCATCTAGGAGAGATGGAGAGCAGTGTGAGAGGCCATAGGCATCTGAGACTGAAGATGTAAGCAAGAGGTAGATGCTGAATGGGCTTGACCCTCATGTACAAAAACCCGGACTTTATCCTGAGAGCTACTGGAAACTGCTGAAGCAATGGTCCGTGGGCACGGAGGAGAGCAAGCCTCGGTCAGAAAGTTTCCTAAACTGTGCTTAAGCAGGTTCTAGAAAGATGAGGAAGAGTTTGCCAGGTAAACGGTGTGAGCAACATTACACAGGATGCAGCATCAGCAAAAACTTAGGGGACTGAAGACAGAGGATGGGGAATCCCGCCGCATCAGCGCGGCTGAGAACTTTGTAAACACCAGGGAGTTAGAAAAGCCAGATAGTGCCACTCTTGTGTAGGTAAACACTCCAAGAAACTCGGTGGAGGTTAGATAGCACTAAACTCTATATTTTATGGATTTTGCTCTAACTATATAAATACTTAGCTTAGAATTTTGCATTTTCACTTAAACAAAGCATGATGCGGTTTCTCTTTGGCATGTCCAGAGTTACAGCATCACTACTTTGCACTTGGGGGCTGCTATTACATAAAATAAGACAGACTTGAACATGAGCACTGTGAAATCACCACAGGCATCCTGACAACCAAGATACCTTAGTGACTAACGGGAGGGTCGTGTATACAGTGTGGATATGCTGAGTAAAGAGGTGATTGACATCCCATGTGGGATGGAGTGGGATGCTGGGAGACTTCAACATGGTACTCAGAATGACATGCAGTTAAAACTCATGACTTTCTTATTTATGGAATTTTCTATTTTGGATCACAGTCACCACAAGTAACTGAAACTATGAGAGGTAAAACCACGGATAAGGGTAAAGAATTATATTTCATAGGCAAAAAAAGAAATAGGTGTCTCCAGTATCATCTGAAACTTCCTATGGGATCTATGTCACTTTTTGTGTTAGACATTGAACAGCAACATGTTGTATACTAGACTGAGGTCCTTAGTGATATGACAGAAGTCTGGTAGGAAGTAAGGAAAGAGACCTTGATTCTAAATCCCCGATCTATCATTTACCGAGGACTAGGACCAAGACACTTAAATTCTGTGTCTCAGTTTCTCCATTCCTAGTATAGTACCAATGAAAACTTTGCCTTAGCATGAGGATCAGCTTTAAAAGTATGTGAAAATTATCTCTTCAGGAAACAAATTATTTTGTGCACGGCAGGAAGTGGTATAAAGGAGATGGAAATAAGGGTGAAGTAGTGTTGGAGAGACAGAACAAGACAGAGCACCACAGTAAAAATGAAGCAAGCAGGAGCATAGTTAGGACTACTGGATGGCATCGCCAACAAGAGATGGGAAGGTTGACGTGGGACAAATGCAGGAAGAAGAAGCTCTACATGAGCCGCGGATACAAATCAATGAGGCACTCTGTGACATCTGATGGCAGTTCTTCACAAGATGTCTTTTTGCAAAATGAGCCCAAAACTCTTCCTGTTGAATACCTGTCCCAGTCTTGAAGGTACACTGTCACAGTTCTGACGCCTTTTGAAGTAACAGTGCCTGTTAAAACAAAGGTGATAAAGTAAGGAGTTCGTGTGTTCATTCATTTAGTCAGTCAATACTTAACGAAGTCTACCTGGGACGACAGTCTGTAAGCTGCTGGACCACCCAGGAAGTTGCCGAAGTTCAGAGAGTTCCCATTCTAGTAGAGAACCTTGAAGAAATGCTCCCAGAAATGCTGTTTTCTTAATAAATTACATCAAGTTTTAGTCAGTAGACTTTGGCCTTTTGACCTACCTGCCATATACTTATGAGTTTTCTATCCGTGAATATTTGCTCAGAAGCCCATTGTCCCACCAATTCTTTTCCAGTGTTCTCTCACACCTGTTATTCTTTTATCAACAAACAGTGGTTTCTGCCCAGGAAGTTCTTGCCCATTACAGGAATAGGAAGTTAGTCATCAAGATCCAGATTTCTTTTTGACTTTTAAATGAAAGCATATATATTTGATCCTGTTATTAGTACACCAAGCTGTTACCTCTCCATAAACCTAGGTAAAACTGGAGTATAATTCTCAGCCCTAAATAATATCTCATCATCATTATTCTTAAGAACTCAAAATTTCAGACTATCTCACAGAACTTTTATGCCCTTGATGAAAGCAATGGGCTAATTTTCAGGTCTCTACTTCTGTTTCAGCTCATTCTGACAATCACATTTCTCCCCCATTGATCAAAATCTGTGATTTACAAGTATCACAAATATGGATGAGTGACCTGTTCCATGGTGGGCAGAATTTACTCACAAATATTTGACACTTTTTTTTTTCCAAAACCCAGAGCCTAGTTGAAAGTGGGTAAAAGTACAAGTCTTTGATGGTACAAAGATTAGAAATTACCGATTTAAAAGAAACTTATTTCCAAACAAAACCCAGTGCAACAGAAATGGAAAAGTATATGTTAAATTTGGGGCTTTATAATTTCAATCTTTCCTTTAAACTTTTACAGAATGGTTATGTAAGAATGGCTCTCCATTCCCTATGCCTCAGTGCCAGACCCTCTGATATTTTTCTTTTTTAAAAAATAAGATGGTACCAGCATTGTGGACAGCCATATCAGAAGGCAATATCTTTCCTCTTTCTGACACAGACATGAAGATTGTCAGTAATTTGAAGCTGGGCAGGCATAAGGCTGAGTTAAAGGAGATAATTTCCCCGAATGCAAATTTAAAGGGGTGTCAAAAATTGAGAAGTGTGGCATTTTAATGAAATATGTTTTAAAAAGCTAAATTAGGACCAAAAAATCATTGCTGAATAAAATATCCAAAATTTTTAATAAAGTTCAACATTATAGATTTTCCCATAGCCTTAGGCTTCAAAATGTCTCACCTTGGCACTGTTAAATTCTGTAGCTGAAAACTCAGCTATTTTGTTCACAGTACATGTTTTTGGATTCAATTTTATTTTTTCAAAATCTTGCATTAGAATGTTATTTATCTGAGTTACTAAATTTGGAGATGCACCTTACATTGTGCCTCACTACAACTCACCCATGACCTTGGTCCCCAGCATCCATGGGTTTTTTAATGAAAAATTTGGCTTTATAGCTCCTTTGTCTAGTTTTGGAAATTTTCCTTCCTTGTCTTCCTCTCCAAGCTGAGTTACTGGTTATTCGGGTAGTTCTGCTTGAGAGGAATAGAAAAGTCTGTCCACTCCAGAATGGAATGAGTAAGAACTAGGTAGTGTATGAAATTTGATCTTGGGTAGATAAAGCTACCATAAAAATTGTCATGTCCCTAGAGGGGCACCAGGGCTGGGGGGGGGGAGTAAGCAGATCAAGACTCCCAATGATTAGCTTGTGGATCACAGTTTCCTGCACACCTCAGGATGAGGGGTACCGCAGGAGGAGGCTGTTGGACAGGAGATGGTCTTGCTTGCTTGCTTTCCAAGTACTATGGATTGAACTCAGTACCTTTTCACTGGACTACAACCCTGTCTTCTTTTTTTCTTTTTAAATTTTGAATTGAGGTCTTGCTAAGTTACTAAATTGCCCAGATGGGACTCGAACTTGACATCCTTCTGTCTCAGCTTCCCTGTGCCATCCCACCAGGAGATTTGCTTTTCTAACTCAGCTAATATTGTGTGATCTGAACTGCAAAAAAATTTTGTTGACCCTGTTTGGAGAGAAACAGAGACAGAGAGAGACAGAGAAGCCAAGAATACCTTTTTTTTTCCTTTTTATGTGATTTCTCCTGGGTGACTGCAATTCTCTTCTTCTGAGGAAGGTCTCTTTCTAATAAAAATTACAAAATGAGTCCATAGATTAACATACCTAGATACTGTGGAGTGAGTTATGGAAGAACTATTCAGCAACTTTGTTCTGATCCACACAGGACACGTTAGGTTTTAGTCTACACAGCAGTCATTTCTTTCAAAGCAATACCCCTTTACACCTAGGTCTGCTCCCTATTGTAATGCCAAAGAGACAGTTTTACCAATAATAGCAGAATCAGGAATTCTAAATGTCATCCTCATCTTCTTATGACAAACCAACTGAGCAAGAGGTGATGCAAAGAAGATGAATCTTTAGCAAAGGTTTGGAAGGAGCTCAGCACTCCTTCCTGCATGTCTGTTGGAGAGTGGGTGATTCAGCCTTTTGAGTCTCTCTCTCTGCCATAAAGAAAACTCTGAGAGTGTTCGAGTGGACCTCATGCCAAATCACAAATGACACAGAGGTAGAAACCAGTCGGGCAGTTGGAAGCACAGGAAATAATGGGGATCAAGAGAAGGGGGCAGTCCAGGCAGGTGGGGGGCATCAGTCAATCAGTCTTACCACAGATAAGACCCAAGGAAGTGGCCAAAGTACAAGAGGGACTCAACCTGGAGGAGATCGGGAGGCCAAGGCTGGGAAATGGAATGACCAGTATGGGTTGACCCAGTGGAAACACAAGACCTCTGAGACAGAAAGGGAGGTGAGAACTGAGTCACTAAAATTGGGCTCTGTTGAAGACCCAGGGCTGGGGTAAGATACACAAAGCCAGCAATGGAAGTATCAAGCTGTCAAATCCAGAAGTGTTATATTTCTCTTCTAGGGTCATTGTTGGTATCAAAGGATACATAGCTGTCCCAGTAGCTGCCATGTTAAATACTTAGAAGAAAGCAGTGGGGAGTGTGACAGGTTTATATTTACTAAGTGCTTTCCTAAGTACCAGCATTGTTCTAAAATTTGCTTGCCATTTGGTCCTAGTGACAATCTTGTGAGTTCAGTATTGGTGAGTACTCTTCTTGTTTATGGCTGGGCAAACTGAGGCTCAGTGCATACATTTTGCTCATTATCAGAGTGGTAGAAAGGGAATTTGAACCCAGGCTTTTGGGTCTCAGAGCTGCATTCATTCATCATTATGCATAATTCATCATTATGTTATGCCGTTTATAAACTGGGTAGGTCAACAAGTTACTTAAAGAGGAGCTCAAGGTCCAAAAAAGAATAGAAATCAGTGCATATGTTTAAACTCAAACTTGGTGGCCTATCTAGGAATAAGCTCTTCCCCCAAACATCTAAGAAGTAACGATGCCTTCAGCAAATTGGTGAATAGAGGAGAGGCGTTTCATCGAAGAGACTCCCTTGTAGGTGATTTGGCTTGGTTTTTGTAGGACATTTTAGAATTCAGCTATTCCTGCTCTGTGGTTCATACTGAATCAGGCAGGTTTTTTCAGAGTTGTGGGGTTTTCTATATTTCATCAACTTTCAGCTCCATCGATGCCATTTGGGTCCCCGTAGCACCCCACTGTTCTGGCTGTGAGAGCAAATCTTTTTCTCAAGACAACCCTACACCATGTGCCCTGATTCCCATTAGAATCTTTTGGTCCAATGTATACATTTCTTCTAAACACATTATGACTGAAATAGGAAACAGCATTTGGTAGTTGATTAACACGCATTGTGAGCCCGTGAAGCTAGTTAATTAATGTTCATTTTACACTAAAACACTTGAAATTACTCACTTGAAATGTACGTACAGATTTAATTTTAGTGTTTTCATCTTCCTTCAAGAGGAGGAAGTAGGAAGGCCATTTTCTTGTGCGCTGGTTAACAAATTCACCTATCACGTGGGTTTTATTCTTCTCTAGGATCTCTATAATAATAGCTATCTGGAGAAAGCATTTAGCAACTAATTATTCCTACATGGCAGTATCTTCCCCATTGTTGTCTTGTACTGTCATTGAACTCATTAATTGCTGTTTAACTTTTCATGGGCTTGTCTAGTCTCCCAAGTGGATTGTTAACTCTAGAGGAAGGGAATTTTACCTCATTGATTTTCCTCATAGGCCCTCAGGATAGTCCTTGCACATTCAGATAGTAGATATATATGCTTTTTACTCTTTTATTGTTGAACACTGACCAGAAAGAAAGGGAAAGGGAGAATGTGTGTAATCTACTTCTCTATGAAGAGATCTATCTGTAGAGAGAAGTACAGAGAAATTATATCAGGAAAGCATTCCAGACTGCCCCATGGGAAAAGAGGAAGTTTTGCTGTTTTGCATGCATGAGAAGGGGGAAGAAATCTGTTGCTGGTTTTTTTACAATAATGCTAGCTAACAGTTACTGATCATGTATGCATCATAGACCTTGATCTCTTGGTACTTTAAGCATGTTAACTCCCTGATTCTGTACGGTAAAGAAGTAGGGATAGTGTTAGTTGCTTCATGATGATGGTACTCAGTTAAGTTCTCAAAGCAACATAACTGATGAGTTACAGAGCTGGTATTCAACTCCTAAAAATTCTGTCTGTGCAGCATAGATCAGCAAAGATACTCTGTAAAGGGCCAAATAGCTGATATATTTGGCTCTGTGGGCCAAGATGGTCTCTATCTCATTTACTCGACTCAATTGCTGTATTGTAAGAGCAGGAATAGACAATATCTGACTAAGTGAACATGCTGGATTCCAAAAAAACTTTATAAAAACAGGAAGAGAAATGATTTGCTCTGTAGTTTGCCAGACCCTACTGTTAGAGTTCATCTATATTCTTTTCTAAAATTATAAAATTAGTTTCTTTCTCCTCTCTCTCTCTCTCTTAAATGTATAGATATAGATGTGGAGATTTATAGATAGATATAGATATTTTGCTTAATGTGTAACATTTTTGCACCCGTGTAAAGTAAAAACAAATTTTAAGTTAATCATGTCAGCAGAAGAAAAGAACTTATCCCTCCACTTCATTGGATTCCTTTTTTATTTGTCCCCTGTCACTAAAAGAGAAGTAAAAATTTCTTGAAGGGACTGATTAATTCAGAAGATTTGCAATCAGGAGCACTAAACATAAAGTTGATAGTAGAGGAATTAATATCAATACTTATCATTGAGCTTTATAAAACACTTATAAAATACTTTCCCCACTCTTATTAATGACCAAGTCACTCTCCCCTGCCATCTCTGGGTGCCTGAAGATTTATCCTAATGGTGTTTCAGAGTGTTAAGGCTACTGATACAAACTAATCTTTTAAGCAGTTCCTGGGACCTGAGCACATTACTTATTCATGCATTTGCTGATGGGCATGGAAACCCAAGCATGACCTCAGTAGATTCCGAAAGGGATATTTTCACATCGTCTAGCTCTTCAAATCTGGGTCCTTGCATGTCAAGGAGAAGAAAAAGTACATCATTTAAAAGTACATCTGTCACATACATGCTTGGAAACATGTCACAGTGAGTGGTAAAACATTATTAATTCCTTTTGCCTTCGAAGAATAATTCATGCACTTACAAGTATAATCTGCATCATAATGAAATATTTGGATGTAAGTGTAGGTGTAATTAATGCCAGAAAATCTCTGAAACAAGGGAAGCAAGGAAATTAACAGTTAAGTCAGCCTCAGACATAATCGGCATGCCAAGGAATTTAGGGGATGTGTTACAACCTTGTGCAGTATTGGTAATTATGAGGACCAGCAGAGGGGAGAAATGCGAAAGCCATTTCCAGGGTTTGGACTCATAGAGGAGGTATGAGTCACTCCTGTTGATTTTTCATTCTCTCCATTCCTTAGATCCTCCAGTATAGTTCCATGTAGACACTCGTTTTTGAGTCTCTATCATAATAAAAGCTCAGATGTGGACATAAGATGACATAACTCTAATAGTAATAGTACTCTGGGTGCCATTGCTACCTGGCTAGATTTCCTTTGCATGGCTGCCATATTGTCTGCTGTAGCCTACAAGTACCTTCTCCTGCACAGAATTGTCTACCACAAAATGAGACCTGCCTGCCCATGAAGGGCGCATCCTTCTCTACCTCCCTGCCCCACACAATGCAGGATAATCTACTGTCAGTGAGCAGTTGGCGCAGAGGGCTCAGGGGGTGGAAGGATGGGAAAGCAGGACCACTCCAAGGTAAACCCAACTTGGTGACCCAGTTTATGCTGCATCAGCACTCCATGTGGGATCAGGCTGATGCTAGATTCCAGCTTAGTTTCTCCTGCTGCTCTACCTTCCTTTCCTTACTCACTCCTTCTGACATCTCTCTTTCAATTAAATCACAAGCATACAATGCCCCAGGTCAGAGTTTATGTCTAGAGAGCCCTAGGACAACATAACACTATGGCTCACTGCATCGATGACTTGGGGCGAGGCACCGGCTAAGCAGTTTACATGTGTTTTCTCACGGGTTCTTACAATTACTGCTTTACTTTCTGGAACTGAGGCTCAGAGAGTTTAAGTGCTCAAAATCTGGCAGTTAATAGAGCTGGCTTTTGGATGTTTCAGACTCCAGAGGTCTCATTCCATTTGCTGCCAGAGTTGAGTAAGATGTGTGATTGTCCATATTCCACCACAGGAGCTCGCCGTTTAATCAGCCGAGAGAACAAATGAAAAACTATTGTCAGAGAGATGCAAGAAAGGTTATGGGGATTCAGAGGAGGGGACCTTGTATCCAGTTGAAGAACTCGATTGTTTATAGAGATTTGATCAAATGCTTACACAAAGGCCATGCTGATATCTCAGCTTTTCCAGATGAGCTCACGTTGGTAGCTGGTCTGGTGTGTTTCATGCTTTGTGCTTGCAGTCTTGGGGAGACTGATGGAGATGAGTGGGTACAGTTATACCAGTTGAGCTCCTGTGTGCACCTGTTGTGCATAAGACTTTTGTGAGCATGCTGCCAAAGGAGGCATTGGAGATTTTGCCTCCTGGTTTTGAAGGAAGCATGATCAGATCTGAAATTCTTTAACAGTCATAAAGGAAGAGGAATGAATTCTCTTTGATCCCCATCTCTGAAATTGGTCAACTGAAAGTAATAAAACACACCTTCAGTGGTCTTATTTCTACCTTCTGGATCAGTAATCTAAGATAGTAATTGGAGAGATGAAGAAAATGATGGAATTTTGGGTATATATTTTTAGCGAGAGCTGAGAGACATTTTTGCATTTTGTTTCGTTTTGTTTTGTTTTGCTTTGCTTTGCTTCGTTTCGCTTCATTTGCTTACTTGCTTGTGACAGCGTCTTGCTAAATTACCCAAGTTTGGCTCCAATTTGTGATCCTCTTGCCTCAAGATCCCAGACTGCTAGGATTACATGTCCCACCACAGCTGGCTGGAGCTGATAGATTTTAAAGGGCTTTTTCACAGGGTTGACTGCAACCTGCGTTAACCTCCATTTCCCACTATTTTCCCGTGTTTCAAAATCAATCGCCTTCATTTTATGAGCAGGCCTCATGGAGAACAGAATGTACTCCGCATTAATCTGCAATAGTTTATTTCCCAACTAGAAAATCAACTAGGAGGAATTATGGTCTCCTGCAGTGTTTTCCCCACAATGCTTTGCCATGGCTGATCTTAACACTGAATGCTACTCTTGCTTGGAAAAAGTCAGATGCAAACATTTCTTCTCCACTCATGTTCTTTAGTTTCCTCTTGATAGCCTAGGGTTTATTTTATTCTTGCCTTCCTTGGAGAAAGAAGACACGTACTGGGATATACAAGGTCAGATCAAAATATAGGATGATTGTTTAAATTACAAACACTTATAACAGTAAAAGACACACTGCCATTAATCGTTCTCGAAACACTCCCCCCCAAACTTCACACACACTTACCACATCACTCGTGCCATTTTCTGGTACACAGCCAGAAGTCCCCTTTTGTGAGTGTTTTTAGAAGATGTGATCAGAAACACAGTGAATATATGGTTGTCGAGTGCCACCACACAGCCAAGAAGACTCCTGAAAACATTACTGTGTATCCTCACCCACCTTATTTGCCGGATGACCTCTGGATCTTCCAAATCACCATAAAAGATAAACATTTTGAATCAACTCAGGACTTTGAGGCAGCCATGATAACACAACTGAAGAAATTCCTAAAAGAAGACTTACAGAACTGCTTTAGAAGGTAGCAAGAAAGGACATGTGTTCAAATCAAGGGCGGTGCTTGGAGAGAATTTAATGCGAATGTAACACAATTTTTAATTTAAATATGCACCATAGTTCTCGGGGACCCACCAAACACATAGAACCCCAACACCTATAAAATAATTTGCATCTTTGTTATTGTCTCTAAAAAATCCATTAGGGCAAGATTATTTATTTATTTGCATTTAGTATAAAGGATTGAATTCAGGACATTCGCACTGAACTGTATCCTCAGCCTTTGGTGGGGAGGGGGGCAGGTAACAAGGGTTCATTAAGTCCCTAAATTGCCCAGGCTGGGCTTGAAATTATAATCCTCCTGCCTCAGCCTCCCAAAGTGTAGGGATAAAAGGCGTGAATTTTCACTAGGTAACCTCATTGCTAGATCAATCAATTTTACCTGGTTTCCCTCATGGTAATAATAATAATAATAATGTCATTACTAGGACATTCTTAAAAGCTCCAGCATTTGTATCGAGGCTGTGGGGCCACACTGTTCACCCCGCAAACAGCTCCTCTGCATGTGATCAGGGGCCCAGAGTCAGGCGCAGACTGTAGAAAGTCAGCCGAGAGCAAGGCCGCTCTGCTGGAAGAGGAAGGCGACCCAGCTCTGCTCAGATGTTTCTGCTGAGAAACCCAGAGGCCGCTGTTCTCCCTCAGACCTGATCAGCCTCACTGATTCAGTTTTACAAATGATAAGAACTCGGGCAAGTCTGTATCTAGAATTTGGTGTTGGATTTTTTTCCATTTTTGTTTTCTAGACCATAAAAGAAGTCTGAGTATATTGGGAGTGTTCATATATAATACATTGAGTTACAGCTCTGAGTAGCTATGTAAGAGATAAATTGTGCTTTCTAGAAAATGTTCGTAGGGGGAAGAAATTAAAAGGGTTGGTGTGGGAATGATCATTCTGAAGTTCCTTTTATATGCGCTCAGGTGTGGTAAGGCCTAGACCTGAGGTCAGGATGTGAAGGACGCCAGGAGATTCTGTCTGCTCCTTTGTGTGCAGCAGGGGCAAAAACAGACCTCCGGGCCCCTGTTCTCTGTCACACCGAGCTTGAGAGATGGAACCAGGGCCTTCTGAATGTCTCATCTCCACCTTTTCCTTTCACACTACAGAAGTTAACATCTCCTTTTGGGAGACTGACTATTCAAAAGAAAAGCAGACCGTTTGGACTTAGAATCAGTGAATCTTCCTACTGTACTTAGACTGACCTTTAGGAAGTGTGACTTTAAAAGCCCGGAACTTTCTACTACTAATAGGTGTTGTTTTTGTAGGACACGGTTAAACACAGATTTGTACTCCGGTTTATGGCCAGTAGAGGGCGATCAAGTTAATACAATCTTTTTGAGCTGTTGGTTGGGCTCTCAATTAAGTCAGGGATGTGAATAAATAAATTTGAAAAACAAAATCAAGTTAGCTTGAATGTGTTAAAACACACCCTTTAATCAATATCCACTAAATGGGAGAAACACATTTTGTTTTAGATATGATAGTCATCCGTGAAGGATTACAGTTATAGCATAGTTTGTAAGAGTTCTTTCATTAAACCCCAGAAATGGAAGCAGCCTGGAGCTCCCTCCTGTCAGAATTCTGGAGCCCTCGGGTAGAGGGCAGGCATGACATTGCCGTGTGGTTTGGTCACAGCTGTAGAAATGTCACACTGACAACGACAAGAAGCTCTACCGTACCACGGGGAAAGGACTGTTCATCAGCCTTGATGGGGAGTCGCTCTTAATTCATCTCACACCTCCCTGTTCCTGTCTCTTCAGTTTTCAAGGACTCAGCAGTAAACTAATCAGTGGTGGAGGATCCCACCTCCCCTGCCCACTCTACAGGCAGCAGCATAAATCAGGGCTGAAGTTGATTAGAGCCGTGACAGGTCTGCTGCATTTGGAGACTGGATGGGTGTCCCCATGGCCAGGGCTGGTTTCAGTCCTGAGAGGTGGGCAAGATCACTTGGGAGAGTGAAGGCAAATGGAAACTAGGTAATTCATTCATTCGTGTACTTGGGATCCCTCATTCCCGCCAGTCCAAAATCCAGGGAAACAAGCACGGCTAAGACATTTTGCTTCAATTAAGGATCCTAGTGGGCCATATTCTTGGATATGAATGAGGTTCAAGGGTTATCAACTTTTACTGAAAATCCATTTTATGTCTGCTAATAGCTGGAGTTGTACAGGTCTCTGCTAAACACTTTGCATAGGTCTTTCATTGAGCCCTCAGGAAACTATGAGTCCCCATAGTTCTTTATATTGCTTATAGTTCTTTATGCATAAAGCAGTTAGGTAACTATGGAAAGATCCTACAAATGGAGATCACAGACTCTGCTGTGTGTGTGTGTGTGTGTATACACATAATTCACTCCAAAATAAGGACTCAGTTAATGTTTTAACATAGTATTAACAATAGCTACCACTTAATGAGACTCAATCTGTGCCATATATTATGCTAAGTGACTCAGATCTTACTGAATTTCCACAAGCCTTAATTCAGGTCTTGTTCTTCTTGTCATTTTATAGGTAAGGAACTGGTTAAGCACCTTGCTCAAAATCATATGGTAGAAAGTATAAGAGTAAGAACGTTAATCCGGGCCTGACTCAACAGCTGGACAGTTTAACAGGAAACCAGTGGACTTTATACAAAATTATTTTTTTTTTTATTTGTAACAAGGATTGAACTCACAACATTATACTTGCCAACAGGTGTTTAAGCTGCTGAGCTAAACCCCCAACAACCAGTGGACTTTAAAACTTTAGGATATTTAAAAATTACCTAGAAACTTGAATGTAGGTCGCTTATCATCTATTGCAATAATTTGATTCCAATCATATGTTTATAAAACCATCCTGGAAACTTTTTAAAAATCACTCATTAGTAGTCAGTCAGGAAGGTATATACCTGTAATCGCAGCGCTATGGGAGGCTGAGATAGGAGGATGGCAAGTTTGAGTCCAGTTTTGGCAATTTAGTGAGGGCTGGGCTGTAGCTCAGTGTGAAGATCCTTTGGCTTAATCTCTAATACTATAAACAAAAAAAGCAAAACTAGTATTCATTAGCTTCATCCCTGATGAACTGAGTCAGAATTGCTAGAGGTAGGATCCAGGCTTCAGATGAGACCACTGTATAGGTAAGAAGATAAATTATCTTCAGAGGTCTGGGCTTGGGCTCTGGAATATTCATTCACCTTTTCGAAGCACTCCAGGGAGGAGAAGTTCGAAGCACTCCAGGGAGCAGAAGTTCCTATAGCTCTCTTCCATTCATCAATTTCCACTGTATCATAGGTAATAGGAGAAAGGAGCATGAAATCTCTATCCAGCCCAAAACTAGACAAGGGTATAGGACCGGAGTGGAGGAATGGGCACACTCAGGACCCCAGGAACCAGCGGGGGGCTGGGGGGTCATAAATCGTGTTTCCCAGCATCCTCACATGGTTAACTGGAGGCACCAACTTTGGAGACTTTCAATAAAGGCTCTGAGAGAGGAAGTAAACTGGAGATTTTTGGAAGAGTTCGATCTGGAAGTGTTGGGAAATGGCTATTTTAACAAAGCCATCCTGGTAATTATTATTTGCTTTGAAGAAGAAAGATAAAAAGAAGGCAGGCAATGAGATGTGGGCTCTGCCCTTCTTTGTAAGAAGAGCCAAAGGAAAAATGAAAAAGAAATAAATGTCTAGCTAGTATCAACTCCACATAGCTCTTGAGGTAGGCACCTTTATTTTCTTGGGATGCCCTTTTTATGCATAAGAAATGGAATCCTAGCCAAATGTGGTCATCAGACAATGGTCAGTGAACTTGGAGACAAAGCCGGTGTTTAAACCTACATCAGTCTGGCCTCAGAGCCTACGCCATTCATCACGCAGAACTCTGCACATATGAAAACATCCGAGGTATCGTGTAGCAGCCATGCAATGTGAGGTCATATGAACAAACCCAACGACCAACTAGTGAGGGGACCGCTCTGTGCTGTGCTGTGAAGAAGAACTTGAGTCATGTACCTGGTACTTTCAAAATCTCTCCAAGTTATTCTGATGATCATCTCCGGCAGGGTCCTACAACTCTGAAACCTCCAAATCATCAACAATAAAATGATGTAAAAAATGCCCGGAGAGAGCAGGAACAAAAGGAATGACTTAAGTGCCTGGAGTTCTTATTTATCTTTGTCAAGAATCAGGGACTGTCATCGAACATGGAGATAAATTACTGTACTGCTAGGATGAACTGCATGGTTGGACCTTGTGTGAGGCTTAATCATGAAGAATTATTTCTTATTTCTAAGTCTATATGGAGGCTTAGAATATTATATTTACTGACAGTCTTCTTGGGGAGGATGTTACTAAGAGGTAAATTCAGACACAGTAAAATTGTGGAGTCTTTTGGAGCAATGATACATGAATGGGGCAGCTGTGACTCCCACAGGCTCTGTTAAAGAAGCTCAAGGGAAGTGTTATAGTTTGGCTGTGGAATGCCCTCTGCCTCCTAAGCCTCCTGCATTCAGAGATGGGGTGTAGGGCAGGGAATTGGATCCTCACGGGCACTAGACTCAATGGTAGAGTCATCTCTTGATGAATCTCTAACTAAATGTGCTGTTAGGATGTGGGGTTTGGTTGGAAGACAGGGTTCACTGGAAGCCTGACCCTCAGAAGGGGCTGTCACCCTCCCAGGCTCCTCCCGTCTCCTTCTGCTTCCCATCTGCCATGACCTGAACATCTTTCCTTCACCAGACCCTTCTGCCATGCCCTTCTTGCCTTGGATCCAGCTCACCATGGGTTCAAAACATGGGGCACAATAAACTTCTATTCCTTTAGCTTGTGGGTATCAGATATTTTGTCCTAGCAACCAAGTGACTAAGACAGGAAGCTTTCTTAGGGTAAATGCTGAAGCAAATCAAGGAAAATATTGGATTTTAAACCCTTATTTGTTTTATCCTGCTAAGCTTAACTTTTATTTTTCTTTAATGTGGGCATATACAAGAAATAGCTCAAGTGGTCTGGCTTGCATTTACAAACAGAGCAAAGTCACTTTCAAAACCTGTCAAGCTTTGCAGGCTCAAGATATTTCATGCCCTCTACTCATTTTATGTGATGTTATTTTAAAAATACACCATTTGCTAAGTGAAAAAAATAAACTCACTAAATGGCTTAGTAAGCAGGTGGGGAAGGGCAGTGAGGACTTTAAGGGTATGTTTAAGTATCCAAAGATGTTCCAAGAATTCCCTTCCAAGGGGGCAGGGCTCTGGTCTCTGAAACAGACTTTGTTTTCCTGAGAATATTGGTTTTTGGGTTTGCAAGTTCAGGACTGAGAGACAGTGTGTATCGGGAAGGATAACACATGAGAAAATCAGTTAAAATTCCCCAAGAGAGGAAGCAGCCTCCAGAAAAAAGGGCTACAGGTGGTAATGTGACAAGGAGGGATTTGAAGACCAGAATTATTTATGGACTTTGATTTTTAGTGGAAACACTATGCATTGAAAATGTGGTTTCCATGAATCCAGTCTTCTTCAATACAAATTACTCACAAAAAAATAGAGCAGGAAAGGGAAGGAAAGAGGAAAGGAGAGAGTAAGAAAGAGGGAAGGGGTAAGGACAGAAAAGAGAAGAGAGAGGGGAGCAAAAAAAGAAAAATGGAGGAGGGAAGGAAAGGAAGGGAAGGGAAGGGAAGGGAAGGGAAGGGAAGGGAAGGGAAGGGAAGGGAAGGGAAGGGAAGGGAAGGGAAGGGAAAGGAAGGGGAAGGAAGGGGAAGGAAAAGAAGAGAAAAGAATGTGTTAATCTGTGTGCTGATAGTTTACCTTACAATTTTCTCCTTTGGTCCATGTACTGCACATGTTTAAGCTAATCTTATCTATACTCTAGGAGAGGCTAACATTTGAACAGCCCTGGAAAAGAACACCAGCTTTAGAGGATACCACTTGACAGCCAGAATTACAAAGTGCAAAGGCAGCCAAGACAAGGAGCAAGTCTCCATACCTAAATCTGCACCTAAGGACTTTTGCCAAACGGCTAAAAGATATTACAAATAACTTATATTGATAAAATGAATGGTGTCCGAGCCACATGGGTAGACTAGAAGCGTTATGCAGGCATCCAGTGCTCTTGAAAACAGTGAGGACCTAGCAAGCCCAACAGCTTTACCTGCTAAAGTCTGGGACTCCCTTTATGCCTACCACTTACCAGAGTATTTGTTGTCTAGTCCCAACAGGAAGACTAGATAAATTATGCTGCTGACAGAATGTCAAATTTGTCTTGAGTAACCTTTTCATGCAAGAATTGTTATGCCTTAGAACAGGTCCCCATGTGTTCAGAGTTGGGGTATTTGGAAGGTAACGGTGCTATCTTGCTGTTTGAGTGTGGGGCATGGTGGGAGATGGGTCACTGGAGGCATGACCTGAAACCTCCCTCCTGGGCTCCTGGCTTCTCTCTTTGCTTCCTGAACACCGTGATGTGAGCAGCTTTCCTCTGCCAGACCCTTTCACCTTGCAGCCAGCAGGCGGTGGATTGAAAGTATGAGCCAGAATAAACCTCTCTTCAAGCCTTGGGTGCCGGGTATATGACATCAGTGCAAAAGTGACTAAGACAAGGATCCTTGTGAAAACAGAGATGGTGCCTCACCGATTCCCAGAACAATACAAAATTCACATACACTCCCCAGAAGAGGATTTTATATGTGATGCAGAAATCAGTCAAAGACATTTTCACTGCACCATTCCATCTCCTGGCTGGATTGTGGAGGAAAGCACCAAGTTCTCACTGACATTTCATCAGTGGAAGCCACTGTGAATTCCATCTCATGGACACGAGAGATGCCGTCACCAGGGAAAGGCAGTCTTGGTTCCAAGGACCTCTAGTGCAGATCTGTTAAGGATCTTAGTTTTGCAATGGCATTGACTTAAAACCAAGAGACAGTAAACACATGGATAAGACAATAGTGAATCTCTGGACCATGAATCAGAGTAACAAAAATCAGTAGCGAAGGCATCCTACTCTATGAAGCATCATTATTTCCTACCAAAAGTATATTATAAGAATCACTTGTGATGTAAAACAATGAAACTATGATAAATGAAAGAAGGTAAGAAAGCTACCAGGGCAGAGACGAGTGGACATCAGGAAAGGTTTGATGGAGCTGATATTTTAATGATGGACCTTGAAGACTAAGACTCCAACACAGGGTGAAAGGCAGGGAATGGGGAGGAATCTGGCCACTTCAACAGTCAGGAAAGGTAGTGGAGGAATAGAATAGGTTGGGGTTCATTTCAAACATTGTAGGGGACTTACACTCTGTGAAGGATGATGTGAAGGATGAGGTTTACCTCTCTTGTCCACTGTCTCATAACATTTTGTAACATTTCATTTTAATTATGGTGGATCCACCAAGTATGACTTGCCTGGTTTTTTTGGGGGGGGAGAACTTTTGCCCCTGAGAATTGGATATCACTTTTAAATCACAAACACAGACAAAATGGAACCTCTAGTTCTCTTTGCTGCCTATCTGTGACCTATCTGCATTCATACCTTGTCTCTTTTCTCTAGAGCTAGTGTCACTGCACCTACCAAAAAATAATCCTAATGCTTTTTTACCCGGATCCCAGTCTCTTTCACCTTCTCAAGGTTTTGCTTCTGCAGTTGTACCTCTCTTTTCTCCTGAATCATCATGTTACCCCTCTCTACTAGCTAATCCCTGTCATCCTCCAAATACACTCATGAATCTTTTATTTAAAAAAAAATGCTTGTCTCTTTTTCCCTCGAGCTACCACTCTCTTCAGTCCCTTCACATAGGATCTTGAGTTACTATTCCCACCTCTCACAGGCCTTTGCCTCTCAGCCCACCTGGTCAGGCTGTCCTCCCCACCGCTCCAAAGCCACTAGCATCACGGCACCTGCGGTCTCTGCATTACCAAATTTGGTGGCTGCTGCAGTGTTCTCATCTGGTCCAACCTTCCAGTAGCATCAGATGCAGTCAACCACCACCCCCTAAGTCACATCTTAGAACTTGCAAGACTCTGTGTCTTTATTTTTCCTCTTCTCTCACTAGGCGTTCTGCAAGCTCATTTGCTGGCCCTTCTCTGGTCAGTCTGTAAATGTGTTGTCTCTATAGATATAATGTAGGGACCATCTGCTCCAAATGCAGGTCTTTCACTTGTTTTCTGGAACCACTGAATTTCCAAAAGCCAACTCGGCATCTTGGCATGGATTTCAAGCTTCTCACAGTCAAATGAAGCTGTTGTGTTCTCCACTTATGCATCCTCCATACTCTAAAATCCCCAACCAAAACCAAAAAAGCTCCAATAACTGAATGATGGTATGACTGATAAAGGCAAAAAATAAAATTAAAATCAGAGGGCTAGTAATTCCATCAGAAGCCTAATGAACTCTACCTTAAAATAACTTGAAAGACTTCAAAGACCTCTAAGACATCATACCCATACTTAGAACGAAATCCAGACTCCCAACTCCGACTTATTCTTATAAGATGTAACACCTTCCTACCTTTCTAATGTTGGTGTGTTCTATGCCCTGTCAGTGCCCATGCATTTGGGAGCTGTGTTAGTCACTTTCCTATCACTGGGACAAAATATCCAACACATGCAATTTAAAGGAAGACAGATTTATTTGGTTCATAGTTTTAGTGGATTCACTCCAAGCCATAGTTTTAGTTATCCAACTCCAAGCCATAAGGTAGATGGTGAAAGAGCCTGGCAGCAGATAGCTGCTCCCTTCCTGCTGCCAGGAAGCAGAGAATGATGGGAGAAGATGGAGAGGGAGGTTGTTGATGACTTCTGCATCCGAATGCTACGGTACTAGTTAAAAGAATGGATGTCACATTGTAAGTCTGTCTTGGAGCCTTAGCTCAGTAGAGATTGCTTTGAGTTAGCAATGTGTCCATAGAGGAGCCAGAGAAGCACAGCGCCTGGGGGGACACAGTAGGCGTCCCCTCTCTGTGAGCTGACCAGGCTGAATGACACAGGCATTCATTGTGATCTCTTCCCACTAAAGCTGGCCTCCAAATTACTGGGCCTGCAAAGTAATCTGTGCACAAAGTATTTGCCCAAGCGGAAGATGAAAAGACACTGACTAATCTCAAGTATTTCTTGTGTCACTGTATGTTCACACTGTGACACAGTTGCCAAAATTTGATGTGACATTGAGTTGGATTGCGCAATGCTGTATCAGAATCAAGATGATGTTAGTTCAACCCTATTCCAAGCCAACGAACTCTTGGCTACTCAAAATATGGTCCTTCGTTTAAAACCAGCTACCACAGCAATATATGTACACACTTGTTTATAGCAGCACAGTTTGTAATAACTAAATCTTGGAAACAATCCAAATGTCCATCAACTAAGGAATAGATTAAAAAAAAATTTTTTTTATACCCTAGAGTACTACTTGGCCATAAAGAAGGATAAACTTGAGACACTTCTAGGTATAATGGCTACCCCTTGAGATCACACTCTTAACTGAAATAAATGGGAAAGATGTGTGAATATCGCATCATCTTTCTGGTGGGAGATACTAAATGTGTAAATAAGGACTAAAGTGCCTGAAAGGTATTGTGAGATGGGAGAACATTTTCAAAAGAAAGGAGAACGAGGGAGGGGAAGGGGAAATGCTTAAATATCACGTTGCTTCTCTGGTGTGAAAAACTGAAAGGGTAAATAAGGTTGAAAATGTATGATACATACTGAGAAAGAGGAAGAAAATATTGAAAATGAGAAAGGGAATGAGAGAAGGAAGTGAAAAAAAGAATAAAAGGAAGAAGATAGAAACAAAGCTTTTATATAAATAAGGAGGAAAGGGTTTGAAGGGAGGAGAGGGGATTGGAAAAAAAAGAGGTATCAAACTATGTGTACAGGTACAAACTCCCTCTGATGAATAGAATCATTATGTGTGTCTAAAATGTACCAATGAAATCAACAAATATATATGGACCTTAGCGCCACACCACTGATATCACTTAGCAAACTGTCAGAAATTTCTACTCTAAGGTGCAGCATGGACCTTCCAAGTCATAATCTGTATTTTGAAAAGAGTTTGAGAAGTTCCCTACATGCATTCAAGTGTGAGAAGCACCGTCATGCAGAGGATAAAGACAGGCTCAGAAAACAGTAAATAGAGTGACAAGGGTGGTAGAATGCAGGTCACCAGTGAAGGGAAGCCATCCAAGTAAAACAGTCCTGGGGATGACCAGCCAGGCAGAGGTCACCTGAAACACAGGCACGGGATGCTAAAGGCTCCCAAAACACTTCACCCCCCATGAACTAATTGAACTAGTCTAGAAATATTAAGGCCTGTCCCTAGAAGCATGGCCAGGTTATGGGAGGGAGAAACTCAAGGAACTTGTGACCCCGGTCATTGATTGCAGATGAAATACAAAAAAAAAAAAAAAAAAAGACCCTCAGTATCTTAATAAATGGTGTGAAAATGGTAAAACCTGTTAAAATCATCCCCGTTGTATCCTATTTTTTCTTCTTGTGCCTGTCACACTATTATTGACCTTTCCACCTCTGTCTCTTCTCCTAAATGGTGTCTCTTTCATGACGCCTTACTTCTGACTTCAGTGAGTACATAATACATGTTTGCTAAAATGAGCAAAGAAGTGATCAAGTGAATGAGTGAATAAATGAGTGAACAAGTAGATGCACAAGGTAGTCATGTGAAGGAGAGCTCAGACTGGCTCTGTGTCATCCCAGCATGCAAAGTCAGTGTACCAGAGGGAATATCACAACCAATTGATGGATTCAACCTTAAAGAGGAAACTTCTGAAAATTGAAAATATGCAAAATGAATTGAGGTTAGTTGGGTGGAGTCAAAGGCTGTGGAGTCAGAATTATTCAAACAGTCTAATAAACCACTTGATGTACAAGCCATGTAGACAAGACCATTTATAGATGAAGAAACTCCGACAGCCATAAATATGTGAAAAATTTGCTCAGCCTCACTGGGATTCAGCAGAAATTAACATTGCAGTGGTAAACCATTTCAAACCCATCATATCAGCATGCATTTTAAAATCTGATTATACCAACTGTGGGCAAAAGACACAGTGGTTTAAATTGTTATAACCATTTTAGAAAGGTCTAATTTATTTCAAGATAGATATACTCTGCAATTCAGCAATTCTGCTTCTTGGCATCCATTCTGGATTTTATAAAATGGGGTATTCTAGGGTATGATTATGATATCTAAAGAAGAGATATTCTAGTGCATAATTAATGAAATCTAAAAAAGGATGTCCATTGCAGCAAAACTTGAAATGGTTATAAATGGAGGGGACCCAACTATTTATTGGTCAGGAAATGAAAAAGCAGTCATTGCTACAATGGTGTATAGCACAGAGCAATTAAAATGAATGAATCAAATCTGCATTATGGTAAGTGAGAAAAACAAGCAAACAAAGATAAATAGTGTCAGATCCTTTTTTTTTTTTTATACCAGGGGTCAAACTTACAACCTTGCACTTGCCAGGCAGGCACTATTGCTACTGAGCTAAACTCTGTCCCAAGATACATTTTATATAACTTTAACAATGCCCAAACAATGCCTTTAGGAATTGTGCATAGAAACCAAAAATACTCCTGGAAATAATCTGCTCCAGCTTTGAAAGTGAGGTACCTTAAGGCAGGGGAGACCTAAGGAGAAATGATAGAGGGGAAATGTTAGCCATACCTATCATTAGGAAAGAGAATGAAACAGAAAGGAAGAAAAAGAGAAAAGGGAAGAGAGAAAGAAAGGGAGCAGAGAGAGCAAGAGAGAGAGGGAGGGAAAAAAATGAAAAATGGAGGGTGGGAGGAAAAGAAAGGAGAGAGACAGAGAGAGAGAAACAGAGACAGGGAGAAAAACAGAGAGAGACAGAAACAAGGTCTGGTACATTTAGCAAAATGTCAGTTTCTCTTCCAAATGGGTTTGGTGAGGTTGATATCTACTACATCACCAACAGAACTGTTGTTGTCTAATACTGTGTAATAATTCCTAAAAATTAAATCAGGGCTAGGGCCATAGCTCAGCGGTCCAGTGGTGGCCAGCAGAGTTTAAGCCCTGTGACCAATCGCCAACTCTCCCAAAATAAACAAAAAAACAAGTGCACTCTATTTCCATGGAAGGCCATGGCCATGGAGTATAGAAGATTGGTGAAGGGTAGAAGATGATGAAGTGACAGATAGAAATCACTAAGTCTTCCCTGAGCCAGTTTGCGTCTCTTTCTTCCAAGGTGGCCTGGAATTTCCTTTCCGAAGGTGGAGGGAAGAAGGTAGACCTGAGCTTCTAAATTTCTTCAGTCTTATCCAATAAAGCCTTAAAGGATCCTTGCGTAGAGGCCTTGTGAAGTCCTGACAGTGAGAGGTCTATGCTTGTTGGTGGGACACCCACCAAGTTCCAGGAAGGAAAAACAGGTTGGGGCGGGGGGGAAGGTATGGAGAGCAATGAGATTCTAAAACCGTAGTGGAACACACTCAGACCTGCTTTGTCCCCCAGCTTGGGCCCAAGTGGCCCCATATTGGATGCACTTTGTGGTCCTTTCTTTCCGCAAGCCTTACCCTGGGAAATACAACCCCGGAGAGGCAAGACAGGGTACCCTAAATTAGAAGTGAGGGGCAGAGTGTCAGTAGGTTAAGGACTTTGCAGAGATGATGTGGGTAATAAAAGGAGATCTAGGCTTGAGCCCATTTTGCAATACTGAACAGTTTTCTCTTTATAGCACCTCTTCAACTTCTGCCTTTAGTGCCTTATTTTAGTAGTGTTTACTCTGGTATCGACATAGTTTGCAAGTGGTGAAAGGCACACATAATATTGATCAGATGGAGAAACATTTAGCAAATAGGAAATGAAGTTGGAGCTTGAGGAGTACGGAACAGAGGTAATAGAAGATAGTATATAAAATGCAAGCCAGGAGAGAGATCGGTACTGAATTTATGTGTGCTCCACACCACAGGTGACCACGGCAGGATATACGGTCTTATTATCTGATAAGGGGAAGTTTGTCAGGGTGTCAGGAGAGAAATATGTTTCCTGGTCCTTAATTATAGAAGGGAGAGATCACATAAATTCTTATACAGGACACGGGTGCAGTGAGAGTTGTATTTCCATTCACCACGCTGTCTTCCTTATGAGACTGTGCAGTTTAACTGGCTTTGGTTGAAATTAAACATTTAACACGCATAACCCTTAGTTGTACAGACTGGTTAATCTGTACATATATCTGCATAAGCCCATCTAAACACCACCCAGATCAAAATATGGACTGCTTTCAACCTTTTACCAGGTTTCTCTCTGCCTATTGTGGGTTAATGGCCAAACTGTAACTTCCATATGACAGAAGAGCAAGGGTTCTGACTTATTCTGCTGATTTTTAAACCCTATAAACTCCGTAAATGTGTGTGTGTGTAAGTAACATTGTGAAGAGTACCTGCTTCTTGTGACTGGGTTGATTTCACTCAACGATTTGTGAAAAATACCTATGTGTTTGGAACTAGCAACTGTTTATTCTTTTTAGCTGCTTGTTCTTTTTAGCTGTTGCGTGGTTTATATGTTAACAGATGTAAGATGTACATACCTCCTAGACATATAAACTAAGAATTGAATCGTTTCAGGTCCCAGCTTCCCCATTTACCAGACAAATAACCTTGATCAAGTAATTTGCAACTTCAGTTTTCTCGTGTATAAATGAGATAAAACCTGCCTAATGAATTTATTGTGAGAATTAAGCAAGACATGTATGTCAATTACCCAGTACAAAGGAGAAGCTTAGAAAATTTAGTTATCACCATTTCCCCTATTCCATCACATAGGAGTCAGCAATACTTGGGAGTATTTGTCTCTTGCACTCAAAATATTAACAGATTAAACACTTATTTAATGTCTATCGTCAGAGGGGCTCAGTTCACAATCAGATGAAGAGACAATGGTAAGAGGAAGAGAAGTATAGCAAAGCTACATGATGATTAAAAACACATTACAAGGCATTCGTAGAAGGACACTTGAGAAATTGACAAATAGATGCAGACATTCAGAGAGAAGCAATTCTTTCAGTCCATAGTAACAAAGGGTGATTTCCCTGATAAATTAGAGTTTCCACCAAGATGGGAATTGTAGGACTATCTGAGGTGGCTTACTGAGATGAGCAAGAAACATATAGGAGAACTTTTTTCCAAATTGTAGAAGAATTGGTGAGATGGGGATTGGACAATAATACCTGAAGTGTGTCAGTTCATTAATTCAGAAAGTGCACATTAAGCAACTATTTTGTGCCCATTTCTGTGACCCGTGTTTTCTCAATGACGTGCTCTCATCTGAATCCCAAATGTATACATGCATACATATTTTCCCTTCGATATCACTTCAAATTCATCTTTAATTTTTAAGATAATAAGCAGGATTTGAATGCAGGGTCATATTACAGAAGGCATGCAAAAGGCGGTTTCAGAAGCATCATTTCCCTGGGTCCAGTCCTCAGAGGACACAGAAGCAGTAAGCGCTGGGTGATGGACAGTGGATTTTAGATGTTAAAAGACCCCTGGAAAGATGATTTTAAGGGTGAAAGTCAGTTGGGAGGGTGTTTTAAATTGAGAGCGATGGGAAGGGAGGAGGGAGAGGCAGCAGACTGGTTGTGGCCCTGCTCGTACCTGATCATGTCTTAGACCATGAATGTCACAGCCTGCAGAAAAGAAGAATCACCCTGCAAAGAGAAGGTGCCCTCTCCAGGTGTGTCTCCACACTTAGAAGGTGTCAGTACAGAGGACAACCATAGGGTCTACTACAGCTCAGCTCTTCCACCCTCTGTGAGCAGCGTGGCTGCAGGAAGCCTTTATCCCAGCCTACTCTGGCTCCTGGAACTTCCTCAGTGTGCAGAGAGCTGGTCCCTGGGAGGCACAGGTGCCACTGATACCCTAGGAGTAAGACCCTATTCATGAGATGGTCTTTGGTTCCCTAATTGTCTATGATATTTCCTGGCAAACTGAGTGCTGGTATAGTCGCTGAGTGCCTCCCACCAAGAGTGATGTCCATGGTCATTTACAGTAGCAAAGTGAAATTGAGTCCAAGGTGTTATCAAGTTTCCTGAGCTTAGAACTTAAAGAAACACTCCAAGCTCCCTTCATTAATAATCACCCTGAAGGTGCTTCCTCTGATTTAAGGTTTATCTTCATGCAGGGGTCAAAATGAGAAATTTAGGAATGCAGGAAAGTGTTCAAGTGTTTAGCTGGAAGCTTAGTGGCTCATGTGTGAGTGGGAGAATTAGTCTCCGGAAACGTCAGTGTCCTTCAGGTACTCTTTACTCTACCTGGGGCTGAAAATTGAATGTTAATGTAGGAGAAATTCATTCTTTTACCACAGAGAAGTTACCAGATTCTTCAGTGAAATCTTGGTCATTAGCTCTGGGAAAACTCTTACACAGCAGGAGGTTTTGCCTTTTTAGGGTTTATGTGACATTTTTGTCTTAGTCATAAAAAATAAGCACACATTGCAAAAAAAAAAATTGAAAACCAGTAAAAGGTTAGAAAATTAACTTTACTTTGCAGCCTTAACAGCTGGAAAGAATGCTACTTAAAATTTGGTTATATTTCTTCACAGATTCTATGCATCTTTTCAAAATTAGGATCATGTTTTATAGACCTTTTTATCCCTTTTTTTTGGTAAAGAATATTGTGTATGTCTTTAAATAAGCTTCTAAACCATGACTTAACATCTCGTGATGTGTATGTCCAATATGTGTTTAGCTAACACTCTGTTGTTTAGTGTTTTGTTATTCATAAATTTTTTAGCAGGGTTTACTCAGTTATCCTTTACATTTCTTCCTCCATTGACTCTTAGTGGTCTCCACATGGAATCTATTTATCTTTTCAAAGAAACTCAGTTCACATAATCCACATACTTACAACCCAATTATAAACCAAGTTCTACTTCATCTCCTATGGTGACTATGACCAGCATGTCTGAGTACTCTATGATGGGGAGGCAGCTGGTCTACCTAGAAGGCATAACTAACCCTTAGGTTTAGGAGAAGTAACCTGTATTAATTGAAAGTAGCTTCATTTCTGACCCAGGGAAAATATTGTTATATCTTACTGACTTGTTTTTAAATTTATATTCTACGTTGAACTTTTTAATCTAGCTAGAATTTATATTGTACAAAGTATACCTAATAATTTGTTCTTTATAATTAACTAATGCTGTTAATAATTGTCAAATAATCTGCAACTGATTTCAAGATTTTCATTATTATATACTATCAGCAAATATATTATCAAATACTTCAGTATCATCAATGCCATTTCAGTAATCTAGACAACAGTTAATTAGGAGTTCATCATCTTAGTTATTATAACTTTATTTCATTTTCATACCAGAATACATTTTTTCAGAGGAATAACAAAATAGTTTTCTTGGTTAATGGCAAAATACACTTCTTCAATGTTCTTATTCAATCCATTATTATTATTGTTATTATTATTTTATATATGCCTGAAGACATTTCTGCATTTCCTGTTTTGTTCCATCACTCCACATGTCTGGTTCTGTGCCAGTTTTATGCTGTTGTTATTACTGTACCTTTGTAATGTAACTTAGAATTCAGATTTGGGGTGTTTTCTGCTTTTTTTTTTTTTGGTTACCCAAATTTGCTTTTGCTACTCTGGCTCTCTTTTGGTTCCATATGAATTTCAGGATTGTGTTTTCCTGGTTCTGTGAAGAATGCTCTTAATGTTTGTATCACAACTGCATTAAATTTATATAAAAGTTTTGGTACTATAACCATTTTGACAATATTGAATTTGATTATACAGGAACAGGGGATATCTTCCATGTCAGCTCCATTTTCAGAGTGTTAAAGTTTTTCTTGTAGAGATCTTTCACTTCCTCTGTTAGTTTAATTCCTAAGTATTTAATTTTCTTTTTAACATTTTTGTGAATAGTATTGTTTTCTTGATTTTTTTCACAATGAGATCATTGGTGGTATACAGCAGTACTACTGATTTTTGTGTTAATTTTGTATCCTGTCACTCTATTGAATTTGTTTCTTAGTTCTTGGAGTCTTTCAGTGGAACATTTTGGGTCTTCAATCTGAAGGAAAATTTAATCTATGATTAAGGATAGTTTGACAATTTCCTTTCCCATACTTATCACTTGCTATGGATTAAAATCTGGTGGTCAAGTTAACGCCAGCTGAATTAAATCAGCATGGTGCTGAGTGTAGACGTTCCATCTGAGGAAAGTTGCCAGCATAAATAGAGACGTGGAGAAGGAGAAGTGAGTGAGGTGTTGTAGGTTCTCCTATGTGTTGCTGTTTGAGCCATTGGTTCTCCTGCAGGAGCTCTTCATGACTAGCTTCCCCAGTGTGAGTTTGAACATTTTCATCAGAGGAGCTCGGGACCTTGTTGATGAGAGTGGTTATGATCCACTTTGGGGGAGCTCTGGTCCTTATATTGAGCATCACTTCCTGGCTATGGAGGGGAAGACATGTGCCATTTAATATCCAGGAGAAACTTGTCATGCTGGCTTTCTGGCACGTACTCGATTGTTCCTATTGTCAGAGGATTTCAGGGCCTCCACGTCACTGAGGATGGCTGTGGTACTTTTCAGGAAAGCCCTGGTCTTATTTTGAGTGTGACTTCTGGGCTCCAGTGTAGAACCCTCGACCTACCAGCACAGCTCCTTCACCCCACTGGCATAGACTTTCTAGCTTCCACCACTGACCTTTGGGCCTTCCCAGCACGGATCCATAAAAGAAATTGGTGTGAGTCCTTCTCTTGTACTCTAGGCCACCAGTTGGACTTGGGAGAGGCATTGTCATGAGCTCTAGGTTTTCATCTGGACTCATGCAGGACATTGCTGTGGGATCCAGGCCCTTGGCTGAATATTCTATGTCTTTGGTGTTGTGGAAAGATTTCCTGCACTTTCTTGTGTTAAACTCTGGGTGACCATCATAAAATAATACAATTTTCGTGTCCTGGTTCTAATTGTTCTCCTCCCAACCCCTGACTACAGCATCTCTCTTACTTCTTTCTTTTCCCTGATTATTCTAGCTAAATTTTCAAAAGAGGACAAGCTTGGCTTGTTCCTGATTTTAGAAGGCAAATCTTTAAGGTTTTCCTCATTTGACCTGATGTTGAGAGTAAGTTTGTCATAGATGATCTTTCTCAAAGTCCTTCTATATCTATTTTCTTCAAGCCTTTTATCATGAATGAATGTTGAGTTATGTCAAAGGGTTTTTCTGTGTCTGCTGAGATGATCCTGTGGTTTTTCTCCATGCTTCTATTTATGAGATGTACCACACTTTTTGATTTATGTTTGCCAGTATCTTGTGAAAAAATTTTGCTGCTATATTCATTATAGAGATTGGCATGTAATTTCTTCTCTTGTTAAATCCTTGCCTGGTTTTGGTATCAGGGAAAACTAGCTCCCAGGAATGAATTTGCAATACTTATTCCTTTTCAATTCCATTGATGAGTGTGTGGAGTATTGGTTATTAGATTTTCCTTGCAGTTCTTGTAGAATTTAGTAGTGTCCTGTCAGGTCCTGGACTTTTCTTGGCAAGTTTTATTACTGCCTCAATTTCAGTGGCTGTTTTTGGACTTTTGGCATTTTTATATTTCTTGTTTTAGTTGTGATAATTTGTATGTATCTAGAAATCTGCTCATTTCTCATAGATTCTCCAATTTACTTAAGTACAGGTATCCAATATAGTTACCTATAATGCTCTGGAATTCAGGTGTATCCATTGCAATTTTGCCTTTTTCATTTCTAATTATATTGATGTCTGTCTCCTTTCCTTTTTAAAAATTTTTTTTGTTAAATTTGGCAATATTTGTGTATTTTTTATCCTTATGAACAAACAGATCTTTATTTATTACTCCCTTGTGAACTTTAGAATCAGTTTCTCTTATGTCTTCTCTGATCTTTATGATTTCCTATCTGGTACTAGTTTTGGATTTGAATTTTTTTTTTTAATGATCTCAGAGTACATCATCAGGTTATTTGTCTTGGATTGCTCTGTTTTTGTAATGTGAATATTCATAGCTAATAACTTCCCCCCTTAAACTGCTTTTGTTGTGACCCATTAGTTCTGGTATGTTTTACCAAGACTACCATTTCTCTAGGAACTGTTTAATTTCTTCTTTGATTTCTTCTGTGCCCCATTGATTAGTCAAGTATATGTCATTTAATCTCCATGTGTTTACATTATTTCTGTGGTTTCTTTTGCATTGATTCCTAGCTTCATTGCACTATGGTCTAATAATATCTGTAGGATTAGGTTTATTTTGGAGAAATTTTCATGTGATGCTGAGAAGAAGGTACATTCTGTTGTTGTTAGGTTGAATACCATATAATCTATTTTGTTTTTCTTGTGTGTGTATGTGCATATATGTATACACACTCAGGATTTGGGACCCATTGGAGTAGAAAGACTGCCTTGCTAACAAGATGTCTTTAATTAGTGTCTGCTTCACAGTCATGGTCTAGGCTTTGACCTGCTTTTGTTACTTATTTTCTCCTTCCATTTATTCAGTTCAGTAGTATCAGATCCAGTGGCTTCATTACAAAGAGGAAATCCCTACAGGTTATGTAGACATCAACAGATCCAACCACACTCACTTATGTACATTCACTTTCCTTTAACAATTTTATAAATGACCCGTAAAGACTGTAATATGCTACTACTGGCAGGTAGATAGGGATGCGGTGAATGAGGGAAGGAAAAAGGAAGAAAAAAAAAGCAGAGGCTAGAAAAGGAGAAAATAGAAATAACAATAATTAAAAGAACAGGAGTGCTCAATCTCCACTGCTATTATTTTATAACTTGAGTGGAGGACTGGTAGAGAGGAGGTCTGTGAATGTGTTTTTGGGAGAGGAAAAATAGGGAGAGAAGAGTGAAGGGTAATTGTGATTGAGGAAAGCTATGAGAAGACCAGAATCTCCATGTGCTGACTGCCAACTTTTATTTGGGTCCTGGGTATGAAATTTTGGTGGGGTTTACCCTGCTTTGCCTGGGAAAGGTACTATTTAGCTTACAGCCCTCCTTAATCTATGTGCTTCTTTGCACATATACTGTGACTTCCTAAATAAATACTAGCTGAAAGGGAAAAAGGAAAAGAAGGAAGAAGAAAGCAAGAAAATGAGTAAAAAGTAAAAATCACCACCCACTTGCAAAACACAAAATTAAAGCTTCCTGATGGTCCTGATTGTGTTGCAGTCCAAGTTCAACCACTGAGCTCTACCCACTGTGCCCCAACCCACCCCCACGCACAAGTGGGAAAGCGTGGACCCGTAAGAGTGGTGTGGATGGATTTCTGAGTGGCTCTTTCCGCACCTCTGCCCTCCCAGGAGTGTCACTGTGACCACAAGATGTTTCCTGTCCTCACCCTTTCAGGTTACAGCCAGTTCCTGCCGGTTTCTGGGCAGTTCTCCCACTGCGGTGTGTTCCATTATCTGTGCGTGCCGAGGATTAGTGGGCTGGGCCCACCTCTCCACTGCTCCACTGCACGCGCGCTCTGGGCATGATGAGACCTTTGTCATTTTCCTAAGATCAGAACCCCTCACTTAAGTCAGGGAGCGGAAAGTGCAGGGCGGTAGACTCAGCTTCCTCTTTGCTGCTGATTCCCCCACCGGTCCTCTCACTCTCCGCTCTTTGCTGTACACCAAGCCTTGCAATTGCTTCAGTGTTCTCCCTCCACAAGGCTTCTACAAATGCACCCCTGGCTAAGGATTCACTCTCCAGCAACCACAGCGGGTGCTCCCTTCCTTGCTGTCTTCAAAGCATCAGTCCGGGGCCCATGAGTTTGGTGGTGACTCAGGGTCCCTGTGGTCAGCAGTCCCCAGCTGGGGGTTCTAGAGGTCCCTGTGAAGGGCTTTGATGGTTGGTAGTGTGCATGACATCCCATAAGCACCACTCACTCCAAGTTTGAGGGAAGAATGACTGTCTGTTCTGGGCCAGTCTGTTCAGTTATGTCCCCAAGATCTCGCCTGTTAAAGTGCTCATTCACTCATGCAATCCCCAGTGCTCTGGCTTTTTGATGCTCTCTGATGGCTCCCAGTCAGAATTGGGCTTCACCAGTTCTCAAAGGACCTGGCAGTGCTTTCTTGGACCCTACCCTCAGGCTCGCAGATTCTCAGAACCCTGCTCTGTACATATCTCCCTTGGTACATTTCTGTACCAAGTGGGAGGACAGGATGCTCAGAACCTATTACACAACTCCTTAAGTTCAGGGTTCCCTGCTCACGGCTTTGGATTTTCCCCCAAGGTTGCTTGCACACCAGACCTGCAGTGTGAGGGGGCTGTGGTGCAAGGGTGGTTCAAACCCCTTTCTAATCTCTCCTGCTTTGGCCTTTGGTTCTAATGAGTTTCTCCTGCAGTTTGCTTCCCTGTATATGGTTTTCTTTGCCACTCCTATTTCTGCATATCTGTGTCTTCTGCGGTACATCATTTTGATCCCTCCTTACACAGTGCTGCCCGTAGTTGACCATGACTCAATTTTTTTAAAATTGTGAGTCAGAGATTGGCTCAGTCACTGTTTCCTGGGTTGGGATCAAACATGTAATCCTCCTGCTTCAACTCCTAGAGTGTTGGGATTACAGGCATATGCCACACTGACGTGTCATAAGTGTATATAATTCTGAGATGCTATGTAATATTATACATGTATGACATTTTGTATAATATATATAACATATACATCATATCAATATTTTAAATGTTTTGTTCATTGCTCTACTTAAACTTTGGAATCAATTTAATCTACTAAAAATATCATTAATATTCAATTAGAACTTCATTGAAATGATATTTGAAGGATGTGCATCTATTCAGTCTGCCATTTCTGAAATATTGAGTATCTTCTGATTTCCGTCTTACTGACTTGTCTTTCTTTTTTATTATTTTAAAGAGAATAAAAAAACAATAAACATAATACAGAATTACAAAACAGGATGATAGGAAATTAACAATGGTGATTTTATTGCATACTGCTATCTTCAAACTAGTTGCTCAGATTACCAGATATAGGCTTGCAGAACTGATCAAACAATGTAATCACTAACTGTCCCTTTCAATGAACTAAGAGAATGAGTAGTAGAATTATGTTAGCTATCTTGTGTGTATGCATATGCAATTTTATATGTAACAGATTTATATAGACTTATATTCATGTATATTTACTTGTTTTTCGCTCCTTTTCTCCTTTCCCCCATCCCAGTTGTTCTTTCCTTGTCAGCACTTTCTTCCCCTTTCACAATATCTATTGTAACTTTTGGATCTTATTTACTCTTTTAGTTTCTTATGCTAGGCAGACAGTATGATGTTTACACATGCAAATCTGATTTATTTCACAACATCATTGTCTCTAGTTGAACCCATTTGCCTATAAAAGCCTCAAGTTTATCTTTCTTTATAGCTGTGTAGTACTCTAGTGTATAAAAATACCACCTCTTTTATCCATGTGGGTTGTTTCCAAGATTAGCTAATACACATGGGTGCATGTATATCACCATGGTACAATCTTTTCAATTATTCTTGGAAAATATGCAGAAAGGGAACAGCTGGTTCAAAAGGGACCTCTAATCCTACTTTTTTGAGGAATCTCCACACTGACTTTCACAGAGGTTACACCAGTCTACACTCTCACCAACAGTGGAGAAGTGTTCCTTTTTCCATACAACCCCACTAGCGTTCGTTGTTGGATGAATTTTTGACAGTAGCCATTTTTTCTGGAGTGAGATGCAATCTCGGTGTTATTTTTAACTTAACATTTCTCAAATGACCAGTGATGTTGAACATTTTTCCATATATTTATTTGCCATTTGCATTTCTTCATTTGAGAAGTGTGCATTCATCTCAGATGCTTTTTTTTTTTTTTTTTTTTTTTGCTTTGGGAATTGAATTCACAACCTTACACTAACCAGGCAGGTGTTGTGCAGTGAGCTATATCCCTGGCCCCTCACTTTAATTTCTATGTATATAATTTTCCTTGTTTTTCCCTTACCTCTCCCTATCTTTCCTCTTTCCTCTCCCTCTTCCTTCATTGTTATCTACTACATTCAGTTTTCATGCATTTACTTATGGCTTTGTCCTAGTTGATTTGAAAAATTATATATTTCATTTCATAAAACAAGTCTATAATGATATTTTTTTACCTACTTCTTTTCAATAATTATAACTATCATTCCCAGTCCTGCCTCCTATTGTTGAGAGATTCTGGGCAGTAGGTATTAAAGCTCATAAACTACAGTGTGAAACAAACTTCATTTCAAGCCTACATTATAGCTTAAGTCCTTGGACAACTATTCTAATTGAATCTTATATTATTATCATCAGATAATCTATTTGAATCTTAATCTCAACGTTTTCTATTTTAAAGATTAGTTTTGGTTGAATGAAATAATATATTTGAAGTGCCTAAGAGTGTGTGTGACATTTATAAGTCATGAATAACTGCCAGCCTTTGCTCTTATTGTTTTAATAATTTCTGATTTAATGGGAATATCTATTAATTTAAGATATTCTTCTCCTTCTGCCCAAATAATCCCACTTCTTAAGTGTGTCCTAAGGAACTAACCACAGATACAGCAAAACTTTAATTGTGAGAAGAGTATTCTAAACAGATGTGCTGAGATGGCCTGGCAGGAAGAAGACAATTTCTATAGAAGTGTGATTCACTCTTTTCTCCAATGAATACCTGAAACTTTACCTTTACACTGGGAATATTCACACATGACCCAGCCAGCTACTCCAGTCCTTTTGTATCCCAGCTGCTTCTGATTTTACTTTCTTTTAAAAAACTATTTCTCCAGTCTTGGTGACCTTTTTCCTTTACTGCTATGTTGAGAACTATATTTATTTCCTATGATTTAATAGTACTCCTTGCTTTTATGTTAAAGTGTAGTTCTGTAATGAAAATCTTATATTTGTCCTCTGAATTGTAAGAAGGAAGAGGCATAGTGAAAAAATGCACAGACTTAGGAGCCAGGCTAGCTGAGCACAAATCTCAGCTCCACCAATTTACTGTGAATAAAAAGTATTTAACATCTCTAATATTTTGGGTTTCTTCACCCGTGAGATGGAGACTATGAAAGTAGTACAAATAGAATGGATGTAAGCTTCGTGAGTAAATGCACAAAAAGTACTTAGAATAGCGCCCAGCTATAAAAGCTATTTAAATATCAATATTATTACTACTTCTTCTACTGGCTGCTAAGAATATCTTCAAATCCTACTCATGTCCAAAACCTGAAGCCAGCCACCCCAGCGCCTGTGATGGAATCTTCACACACCACACGCTCAGGTTGTGCAGCATCTTTTAATGTAGTGCCCCAGAACGTGAGCAACACAAAAATTCAGGTGAGGTCAGTGTTTGTACATGTCAAAAAGAAGTTTTTAAACAAACTTCTTTAATCATTTGATTTTCTCTCTTTTTGACCTTGAAAACCAGAGCACACAGTGTTTGTATCTGTAGCTCACAGAACTTGTTTGCATCTGGTTTTGCCTCCCTTTTGAAAATCATGATTGCATGGTCCTCTGTGACACAGAGGAAGATTTGTGGAACTGCAGAGCATTAACCTAATGACAAAAGAGCATTTTCTTACTTTCTAAGCAAAATGTGGTCCAGAGAAATCTGGTCAGGATAATGATAGCATTTTATTGACTGAGCCCCATATAAACCTTAGTGTATTTTTCCCTTTTTGTATGTGATTTTTTTTTCCCAAAAGGGAAGTGCTTTACCTTTCAGGAGCAGCATTTGCCGTGCTTGTGTGATAAAATTATATTCGTGTGTAAGGGCTATTGCCTTCTTTTCATTTCTTGGTTTTATGACCCTATGCCTGTGAGCAACATTTTGACAGAAATAAGATGTTCTTGGCATTCCCAGAAATTTTACAAAACTATCGCTTAAAAAAAAAAAGCAGTTATTTTCAAGTGTCTTTGCCTCTGTTGTTTTGAGATGAAGTTTTGGATGTGGTGTCAGGCAAAGCCAACCAGCAGATCCCTATTCACTCTCGCTTTTTTATTTTTGATCATCCCTTGATTTACAAGGGAGCAGACTTTGAGGCTATATTGCAGAGTGTTGGAGGTAGAAGATGAGAGAACAAAAGGCTCTTTCCATGTCTTACAACTCTGAAACTTGAAAAACTGTTCTTCTTCTCTATTTTTTTTCTAGAGAGAGAGAACATATCTATTCCAGGATCCCTAACTCACTTGCCAAAAAGACAAAATCTAACTGTTAGCTGATGTCTTGGATGGAATTAGTGCATAAGCTATTTAAAAACATTAAACTTTGCTGACTACTGAATGACAGACCTAGGATACCTGAAGTCATGTTCTGTTCAGTTGACAAATGTTCCTTTTTCATCTCCTATTTCAAAAACTTTTATATGTGGTTATGAAGAATAGCAATTTGGTACACAGAAGACCTGAGTCACAGTGAAGTCTTCTGCTCTTAGGTCTTTAAATGCTTTCACTCATCAAGGTCTCAGTTCCCCATCTGATAAACAAGGGAGAGGAAAACATTTCCAGTCTTCGTTTTGCATCACAAATTCACTCCTTCACTGAATACACTTGCCCATAACTAGAAGATAATTAAATTGAGTTAAATATTTCTTTATAAAGTAAATATATTTTTGCTACATTCAATATCTAGCCAGGCCTACATTAATGTGCAATATGTGGTATGCATTTCCTTAGTGTTTCTAGATTTATGCCATGAAAAAACTTACAAGAGATCCCCCATCTTCACTCTCTTTAGGCTGGGTGACATACAAAGTCATGTTGTAGTGTAGGTGGAGGGACCCAGATTGGAGCGTTGCATATCAATCTAGAAAAAGTTTGGAATTTTACATGTATGAGAAATAGACTTGTTCTACACCAGTGAGATATTAGAGCTTAGCTGTAACAACAGGTAAACTAGTGTGATCAGTACCCAAGTTATCTTAATTTATATATTGTATAAACATTTGCTTCAAATAGATGAAACACATGACTTTCTCATTGAATTGGGAGTTTCTGTGAAACGGGGATCCAGAATAGGTATGAACCAGATGATAGATGTTTTAAATATTCTCTAGGTTGGTTTTATTGAATCACACTGAATTGGGTTGAAATGAAATAAATTATATAGAAAATGGTAAGAAATGTCAAAGATGATAGAGCTTTATTCCAGCTGGAAAATCATGGGAAGGTAGTCTTTGAATTGATACTTGAAGAATTAGTTTTACTTTGGATATGAAGTGAATACGATTCATGTTCCAAGAAAAATAGACGACATGAATACATGGCACACATAGCTTGAACGGAAAACTCTGTCTGATTAGGGTGCAGTGTTGCTTCACTTCTGACACATTTGTTTGGTGGCTTTTCCACAGAAAGACAAACCCATGAAAAGGTAATTTAAGAAAACAGTGCAAGTGATAATGTAAAATATGCAGGTTTTATGAGAGTGTGGTAAAAGATGCCCCAAAAGAGACTGGATGGAGAAAGATTTTGGTGTTTGCCTGTTGTTTGGTGTTGGGAACTAAACACAGGCTTTCAAAGAGTAGCCAAGTCCTCTACTGTGGAAAAGCATCCCTACCCCATAGTGCGAGTTTTAGAAAACAGGCAAAGAAACTGCAGTGTTCAGGTGGTTGAAGGCCTCACCGGGAACTTGCATATCATTGTCTAACAAGCAAGGAGCCATGGAAGGGTTACTGTGCGGAGTCTTAGATGATAGCCAGTGAGTTTGTTTCTTTGTGCATAGTTGTAGATCAGTAAAGAATTTTAAAGAACACAATGAAAGACATGAGTCAGATGTTGCTTTAACAGTGAAATCTTCATGTGAGATAGATGTAAAGAAAGCAGCAGGCAGCAAGGTGACAAGGAGTTCAGTCATTAGATACTTAGAAGTATCCATTAAAATGATTTTTTAATTAGTGTGTGCCTGTACGGAGGATCCAGAGCATGAACAATGTAAACGTATAGGAAAGAAGGAATTAGAACTATAATAAAAATATAATAAATCTCTAAATCCTGCGGATATAGGAGGTGGATCAGTTAGGATTAGTTTAAGCCCTAACATAAAACTCTTGAAGTAAAACAGAGCAGTGGTGGCAAACCTGTGGTATATGTGTCATTTGTTTTTCTTTTCAGACAAAAGATGTTAATGCACGAGCTATTTTTTTCTAAACTAAAACCTCAATATGCAGGTTTAATTGCAGTGTTATTACTTTGTGATAAATAAATGGGTTTTGGGTTGCAGTTTGGGCATTGTCTCTAAAATGTTCACCATAACTGAAAAAGTTTGTCTGTTGTAAATTTTGGCTGTGCAGTGATAACTTCTATCTTGTTTTTGGAAATGAGGCTTTTACTTCATGGGTCAGTGTGGCTTCTTGAGGGCCAGAGATCACACCCACATTCCAGCTTGCTACAAGGAGTGAAGAGAAGCGTATCAGTTCTCTTTAACACTTGTGGAAGTCTGAACCCTTCCCTAAAATCTTGTTTACTAGAATTTAGTTATATGCCTACTTCTAGCTACAAAGGAAGAAGAGAAAGGTAGGCTTTATTCTGAGAAGTCATGTCCCTTAAAAAGCATGAGAGCTATCTTAGCCATAAGAATAAAAGACAAGAGCCAGGAGTTTAAGTCAGCAGCGTAAGCGCCTGTGTTGCAAGTGTGTGGTGTGAGTTCAATCCCCGACACCAAAAAAAAAGAATAAAAGACAAGTATGATCATGGTGTTCTGGAAAATAGCAGTAGAGTCATTTAATACAATGAACAATTCACACGAAGAATATCCATGCAAGCCATTCGCACTAAAGTAATAGCAAGATGGATGGAATGATCAGGTCTCCAGTTAAAACTTACCAGAAAACTCAAGTTCCAGACTGTTCTCTCACTTTTCTTTTTTTTAATTTTTTTTTATTTTAAAAAGCAAAACAGAGAAAAAAGGATGAAAATGATACAGAATTTCAAAAAAAATAGTAGGGAATTAGCTCTAGCTAATGTATTGCATATCGTTATCTTAGAAGCAGTTGTTCAGGTTATAAGATTTAGGCATGAAAAAATGATCAAACAATCCAACAATGAAAGCACAAACTAACAGAAAGTAGTGGATAGCTGTCTGCCTTGTGTATACACACACTCACATATATATGCATATCTATATGCAAATAATCTTTTCCCTTCTTCATTTTTCCTATCCCAGTTGTTCCTTCCTTTTGGGCACTTTCTTTCCCTTTCATTATCAAAATATCTATTGTACATTTTTTCTTTGGTGTTGGTTGTTTATAGAATGGATCCCTAGGTTGGTTTTTCACACTCATAATTCACTGGCTTCCTCATTGATAAATATGTGATTGTACCTCCTGTGCAGTGCATGCTCACCAGGAACTGAGTGATCCAGAATTTCAGTGAAGGACAACACGAAGTTGAGCTGGTGACACATGAAAAAAAAAAATAAATACATAAAACTAACTTGGCCTTTCCAGGAGGGTTGCACATGCTCTTATGTCCCACCATGGCTAATTTGTTCAGATATAAAACTTTGTCTGCTTTTCCATATGTACTGGGTTTTCTCTGGACTTTTTCTCTGCAAAGAGCACAGGGTTCCTGTGTGAGTCCTCTGAATCTGTTGTGTTTCTGCTGTAAGTCTCATGTTCCCAAATTTTCTTCAGTGATCCATCTGTGACAAATGTCCTCTGAGGCTCTTTAATTCTTTCTCAATCAATCGGGGCCATGTTTCGGATGGCTCAGAATTTAGAGGGTAGAGTGTGTCTTCAACCCTGGATTCTCATGTTCATTCTCCCTTTCTGTGTTGGTTACTTTTCTTTCATTGCTGAGACAAAATACCTGACACCTGAAGTTAAAGATAGAAAGGTTATTTAGCTCACAGTTTGTGGAGGTTTCAGTGTGTAATCAGCTGGCTCCAAGGCAGGGAGGCATGGCACAGGAGCAACACTTCAAGACAGCAGAAGACAACAAAAGCAACAAGAGCAAAAATAAGCAGGGTGGACAAGCCTCTTTTCCTACCTGATATTGTATAAAAGCTACTCACCCTAGGGTAGGTGTACACCCACACCATCTCCATACCCTTCTCCTGCATAGACACAGGATATTCACAAAGTGAGGACCCTGGCTCCCTGCAGAGTCACTTTGTTCAACCTGAGAAGTTTAGAAGTTGAACTAACAAACAACATTCTAGAACAGTAAGGGCATGTCCTCTACATCCTAGATTGTAGAACTGCTGAGTTACTTAATTATGCTTGTAGACTTCTCAAGTTGACACAATGTATCAACCATTATACTTTATAATCTTTCTCTCTCTCCCTCTCCCTCTCTTGCTCTCTCTGTGATATATATATATATATATATATATATATATATATATATATATATATATTGAAAAGGACCAAATATGTGTTCAGTCCTTTCAACCTTCCTTCAAGTGTTTATTTCCATGTTTCAGATAAGGATATTGAAGTGTTAGGGATTTTCAAATATTATTTGATCTGTTTCTTATTTTAATTGAACATTCCAATGAAATAATTTGCCACAATTTATACCAAGTTTGGATTCAACTTCAGGTTGCTATCTTTAGTTTTATTTTCCACTGTTTCATGCTGTCTCTCAACACAGGCCAATAATTCTGCTTGCTTGAACTCTTTTCACTTGGTTTAGCCTTGCTGAATTCAAGTTTTTAAAAAAGCTACAGGGAAATGTTAGCCTCATTCAGATGCACTAGCTGTGATCAAAGTTTTGTATGGCATGCCATTAACCCCTCCATTGGCTAAGTCATTCATGTGAGGAATTATCAATAGCTTTCTTCAGCTGTAGTTTTGAGATGGGTTTATTATCAGTACCCTTTCAATATTTTTGAGTATAGCACACACACATTCTCCTTCTCTGTGATTTACAGGAGACAGTGAACTTAGGCATAGACTAGAACTCTTCAAGTCAGAAGTTTCATCCATCTGTTTAAAACATTAACAGACTCTACTGCCAAATTGAGTGGTAATATTTATGGAGAATACACCCAGGCTTGATTCCAATATGATAAATAATAATAAAAAATGGAATATGAAATATGACTTGATTGATGAAATGTTCATCTCATGAATTTTTGACAGAGACAATCATCCATTAGACTAGTAATGCTTCGTGATTAGTTGCTTATGTGTCAGAAGTAAAAATTATTTTTAAATGGATTAGCATTACTCTGTCATTATTTATGTGTTTTGAAGGAATCCCACAATTTTCTTTTAGAAATAAAGGAGAAGTACTTACTTTACTGTAACAATGAAAATTGTTGCAACATCTTTTACAAAGCACAATGCAGTGATTTATCAGATACACTTATGTCCCTTGATCTTTATTTCAGCATCAGGGCTTTAAACAAAGATTCTAACAAAAGGGACAGAATAAGTGAAACTTGAGGTTTTGAAAGCTCATTATAATAATCAACCAACTTATCATCCAATAGGAGGGAAATAATTGGCAGATGATGGCATCTGTACTAAAAGAACTATTATGTGCTCAGAGCCATTTGTAGCTAAACAGTCACCCATGGAGATCATAATGTTAAGCGAAACAAATCAGACCCACAAGTTGGAGGAAAGGGAGCAATGGGGCGGGGGGGGGGGGCGGCAAGGGGTGAAAAACAGAATTCAGCTGTGTTGTTGAGATGTATTAACCCAGTCAAGGAATGTAATTACTACGTAATATAATCTTGTACTAATAAGAAAAATAAAAACAGGACAGAAAGAAAGAATAGGACAACATCTCAAAAAGTGTTTACTAAAAGAAACAAAAATAAAATCATAGCTACACTCTTATAATTAAACGGATTGCAGATAACCTTTTCATTCAGTTTCCACTGTGTCCCACTAATATTGTTTGACTTGCATACTCCAGAATTCTAAGCTGGCATGCATGAGGTCATGAGTTCGATCCTTGGTACTAAAAAAAAAAAATATTCTAAGGACTGTTTATCATGGCAATTAATTCAGGGAGGAAGTGGAGAATAGTCTGAGGGTGAATGCTCCCATAGGACCTGTGAAGTGGGGTTTTACATCTTTCCATCCCACTTTTATTAAACAAATATTTAGTGGAAACTGGTGCATCTATTTTATCTGTCATATTGTGCTCCAGTTTTAACTTAGCCTGCTAACAGGCTAATAAGAGAAAAAAACAAATTAAATATATTTGAGAGAATTGTAGCTATGCCAGCTAAATATAATGTGGAAAGTCTCTAAGGGATCTTAGAAATGGAAATAATACCTTATGTTAAAAATATAGGAAATAGGAATAGAATGTGGATTTAAGCTAATAATAGTGTATCAATATTGGCTTATTAAGTGTGACTTATGCACCATGCTAAATTAAGACGTCAATAATACAGAGCCCATGTATGGAATATAGATGGAAACTTTGCACTGACTTTGTAATTTTTCTATGCATATTTTAAGTAAAATATGTGTATATATACAGAGAGCTAGACAAAGACAATAAAACAGGAAGTGAGGAAAATAATAAGAAAAAACAAGAAAATAAGAAATGATATCACATTATTTTTCTCCTTTTTTATTAATAATGTTTTCAGGGGGGCTGGAGATTTAGCTCAGCGGCATAAGCGCCTGCCTTGCATGCATGCAGTTGTGAGTTTGATCCCCAGTACCAATAAAAAATAATGTTTGCAGGATGTAATGATTACAGTTATTGTGAGGAGTTGGGAAATGTACATAATACACTTTAATTCTTTTTTCTCTTCTTAAAAATCCCCTATCTTTCCTCTCTCTCCTTGCTCTTCCAATTCTTGGTTCCTTTCCCATCTGCAAAAGTTCTGTTTTCATTTTCCCTTCAATTCTTTTTTTCATTCCCTTTCACTCCCCTGAATCTCTCGTTCTCCCATCCCTTTGAAAAAGATCTCTCTACTTCCTGTTTACCTGTTTTCTATTTCATTCTCCACTCTTATTGGCCTCTTTCTTATAATTGCATTTTGATTTTGATTTACCCTTTCTATTCAACCCCTAAATATTGAATAGCTGAGAGCTATATTTTGAGCCTCTTTTGTTTTCTCTACATTTTGCTTACATTCTACTTGGTGACTTCTTCTAAATTCATGGTTTTATATACCATCCATGCATCAAAGAGCCGTAAATGTTTATCTCATCATGACTTCTCAAAACCCGTTTGGCATCCGCTGAGTATTTCCTCTCCATGTGCATGTTCACTGCCATTTCAAATGGAACTCTTAGCTTCATTGTCTGCTTCAAAGTCACCTCCCCGAGTCTCTTTAGTCATGGTAACAACCTTCCACTCTGATCATCTAGGTAAAAAGGAAAGGGTTACCTTTGAGACAAAACCTTTCACTTCATCATCACTTGCCACTCACGTCATCTGGTCTATGAGCATATCTTACTTACACTTCCTCTAAAACAATGCTCCCCAACCTTTTCAGCACTTTTTCCCCAGCCTTGGGGTCAGGGGATGGTTCAACTGCATCATAGTTGTTTTGCACTTTACTATTATTGCCCCACAATACGTAATGAAATAATTGTGCAACTTACCATAATGTAGAATTGGAAAAATCTGAGCCTGCTTTCCTGCAACTAAATGGTCCCAATGGCATGATAGGAGACAGTGACACCAAAAATGTTTTGTACATCTGATCTACTTCATAATCTGATCTTGATTGCTGTCACAGAAGAGAACTGCTTCACAAGGATGGGATGTCAAAAAGAATTTATTTCATTGCTTTTGTGGCAGTCAGGATGCTCCACTTTGTCTTTAATACAGAATGTATGAAAATTTAAATTGTCTCAAACACCATTTAAGGCCACTATAATTTGTCATCTTTATCAGTTGACCCTCTTCTAGTGTGGACAAAGTCAATGCATTTGGCTTAGTCACAAATATGTAACAGATCCATTCAATCCAGTTCAGAGGTCTTACGTGATTGTGAAATAGCACTCAAATTATTTTTGAAAACTGATGTAAATGAACATGCACCAGCTGGGAGAAAGAAACCATGGCTCAGTCTCCTTGAAAAGGTATACTAACATGTGAAGTATCTCAGTAATCCCAGTGTTCAGTCTTTACTCCCAAATTCCAGTTTGGCTTTGAATGCAGTCATTTTCACTACTTACTTGAAAACAGTTATCATTCTCCCCCAAAGTGACAGCTTGAGTTCATTGAGAAAGATGAATATGCCACACACACACAAGCAAGTTTTGTGGTCCATTCTGTGTGTCACTGAAATGTGCTGCAGTAGTACCTGTTTTTCTAAAAGAAATCTCTGAAGCAGCTCTTAAAATTCAAAAATTATAGTGATTTACCTTTAGAAAGCTACCATCTATGTATAAAAGAAGACATTAGCTCCTTGCCCATCTCCTCACAGAGCTGGGAAAACAGATGTACATCTAAAGTATGGACTTTAGTGTAGTGTGTAATTTTAACATAGCCTTGAAAATGTGAATTTCAATGACAATTTTGACTAGCCATCATTTCTCTATGAATAACACAGTGTGTAGACTCACATTCAAAATTTCCTCTTTGACCCAAGTTGTAAAACCAGAAAACACTCCAGTTTTGGCAGTCACTTCACCCATGCATATAAAAATGATGATTTCAATTTTCCTAATAGGTAATCACTCAAAGACTTGAATAGTTCTACAGCTGTAGTGTTGGTTGGCAACAAGAGTGCACATAGCATATCCACTGCACACCCTCCTGAAAAAATATATCACACAAAAGAAGCATTGTCAACGTTAGTGAACTCAGCCAGTAACATTTGTTTTTCACTCATTTTTATTATCACTGTCTCAAGGGATTACCAAAAAAGACTGAGTAGTTCAGGGAAGAGGTAAGGAGGAAAGTGATAAATAAAATAATGGGAAGGCCATACTTAGACTAAAATAAGTATAATGTTCTGACTTAAAGCCTGTTACCAAATTCAGGTGTACAATTGAAGTATATCAGTGTACCTGCCATGATAAAGCCTGCCACCAGATATAGCTTCATTCTCATTGCCACTCGTGGATACGTTTTTCATATGTTTCTACAAGCAGTGGACTTATGATGGTCTCTGGGAAGTTAAACTTCTGTTAATCAGTATTTGCAGCCACCCCCCAGTACCAGCATCACTACCTCAGATCCACCTCAGATCTTCAGGTAATTCCACCCAAAGCCCTCACATGTGCAGTTTGCAGTAGGATTCATGCTCCTATGAGAATCCAATATTCCCCACTGATCAGACAGGAGGTGCAGCTGAGGTGGTGATGCAAGCAATGGGGAGAATCTGTAAATAAAGATAAAACTTCACTTGCTTGCCCATCACTTGGATCCTGCCATGTAATCTGGTTTCTAACATGTCACACACAGCTACTAATACACAGCTCAGGGTTCAGGGAACCTCATTCTATAATATATGTTGTTCAGTCTTCACCCAAATTGAAGCTGCCATCATCTTTCTGCTGGTGGCTACCTGCATTATCAGGTCTCAGTTAGAACCTCCATCCTCTTGCATTGTCTATGGTTCACCCATCTTTCCCACTTTTATATTTCTGGAAAAAGCCACATGCCTTCTTGACTACCTAGAATCTTTGAAACCACTTGAAATGCTGTCACTGTTGGTTGTCCTGAGCTTAGATATTTTTGACACTTATATTTCTGATTGTGTCACAATCTCAATACCTTCAGCGTCACACAGTTTAATGCATCTTTCTTGTCACTCTCTATTACCTTGCTTTCTCTAAGTACACTGCAGATTATTTTCCTGCATCAAATATTTTCCTTGTGTTTTAATTCTAAGCTGCTTTGTATCTGACTCCTCCATTAGAATGTAACTTCTTGGAAGACACAAACTGTGTTCCTGTCCTCAGAGTTTAGAACACTACCTGACAATCACAAGTCCTTAGTGAATGCTAGAGTAATGAGAGTGGCAGAGGAGAAAGAGACACCATTCTCTATTTCTTAAAATTTAGAAAAGTGAGAGATTACTGTACATCTGAAATGATTAGCAGAGGTTTCTTGAAAAGAATGCCACTTAGTGAAACTGAGAAATGACTAAGACACATCAAGAGGCAGTAAATATAAAGGTGATTCTAGAAGGGAAAAATAACCCAAGCTGTGCAAGAGAAATAAATGTGATATATGTGAAGACCTTGGTCAGACACAACAAATTTTCAAAGCTTGAAAAATTGTGAGAAATTAGATTGTAACATGTGCTACATCCAAATTTCAGAAATTATAGACTATTGGGGTACTAATCAGTCATGTGACAACTCTAGTTACCTTGGAGCCTCTTAACCACGATCTTATGCTAAGCTTCGAAGGTGCTGTCTTCTGCCAATCTTCTAAGTATAATTTTGACATCAGCTTTCTTGAGTCTTGTCCAGTATGCGGTGATTCCAGATCATCCATCCTTTCTGCTTGGAGAAATCACTTTGTCACACACTCTGTCCAATTCTTGATGAGAGTTCTGTCCAAATTTTATGGTAAGGGGGGGGTCACATAAGGTGAAGGGACAGAAATGAGTTTCATCCTTGTCTCACCAATTTAGGAAAAGAGTGGTAAAGATGTAAACAGTCTCAGGTATGGAATTTTCCCACTCCAGCTTTTTAAATGAAACATTGCATGGAATAAGAGTGGATTTGCCATGACTTTGATTTCCCCAGGCAGGTTGTCAGCTCCTGGTGCTTCTCCATCTGTCAAGCAAGGTGGCTCTATCAACTTACTTGAAAATACTTTTGTACACATTTCCACTGACCACAAGCACATGCATCCTACCAACAAATCTTTGGATGTAGACTAAAACCTCCAAGAACTGTGAAAACTGAACTCCAAGTCAGTATGGCAGACAATTTCACTACAGCATTCTTCATGGATTCACTTAAATTTTACTGGGCATTTGTATATTAGGCTTTGTATAAATAATAGGATTTTTAAATGAGATATACTCTGTGCCCTTAAGATGGTTAGGATTTAATCTGAAAGAATGGTATACAGATAAAATGCGGGGCACTATCTAAATACTAAAAACATAGGTGAGCACATAATCTTGAGTCTGCACAGAGAAAAGAAAGAGCTTGCAGGCTATGTAAAAGCCAAGCACCCTGGGAAGGGCATTATCCCTGGCAGTCCAGTGGGTGCCATGCTGTGCACTGAGGCAGTCATTATGTTTCCTGTGGTGATCCCAGCCCCTCTCACCACTCCTGCAGTGCACTTACGAGGCCATTGAAGGGAAAACCATGATGTCCTGGGGATACGGTTCTTTGCACCGTGCATCGAGGTTAAGATTTTTCTTTTGCCTTCCAGCATCTGTTTTTCTGCTGCTCAGTAGATGCAGTGATTTCCTCTTTAACTCTTATAGAAAAGAAAAGCAATTTCTTAAGGACACGACTGTTCAGAGGTTGTGTTACCATGCTAAAACCAAGCATTCATATCAATGAATGCCTTGTGCATGCATTTGGCTTCATTTCTCCAAGGACCATCCAACACAGATGTAGTTGTGCTGGCCTGGAGCTTGGGAGATTGTTTTTGCAATATGTGCACTTAAGATGCTTAGTGCTTGGTAAGTTTTAACTGAAGGTGAAGTTTTGATAAAAGCAGCCTACTTTCCCCCACTGATTCCCTTGTCACAACCTCTTTGTTGCCCCTTTATGCCAATACCAAAGATTGGGAAAGAGCCCAGGGTCTTCCCACTGAGCTACATCTTTTTTTATTATTTTAAGAAAGGGTCTGAATCGCTCAGTTGCCCCAGTTAGGTTTGAACTCATGATCCTCCCACCTCAGCCTCCCAGAGTGCTGGTATTATAGCCACAGGCCACCACCATACCTGGATCCTCCCTTCACTCTTACACCACTTCCTTCCCTGCTATACCTGTGCTGCATTCTCAGGAGTTGCTCTTGAGCTTTGTGAAGAGACCCACATAGATTGCGCATGGAAGTATTTTACGGTTGTGTATTCGCTGAGTTGCTCCCTCTCTGTAACTAATGGAAGGCTTTGGAGAGCAAATGTTTGAATGGAAAAGAGTTGTAAAATTCAATCTCAAAATGGCATGAAAGCATTCATATGTGAAAATAAAATTACTAACTAGGAAACAGTTAAGAGTCTAGAATTATCTAGAAATATGCTTTATACACCTGTGGGAAGAATAGACAAAGTTCAAGAAATCACTCAAATCCCTTTTGACTGGTTTGGAAAACTCAGCTTAGGACTATGAGTCATTTTTATGTAAGATTCTTCAACTTTGGTGGTTTTGCCTGATCTAAACCGGGTAGGGAAGGGGACATTTAGTCTGATGTCCTGGTGTTCAGAAGTTCTTCAAAAGCTTTAGTATGACACTGCTTTCTGCAGTACAATTGCTCAGATATCATATACACATGCCCCAGATCTCTCTCTGATTTTCCCTAAGTAGCTCACTTCTGGGCATGTTCATAAGAAGCAGAGCTATGCAACAAAAACTCTTTCTAGGTCTAAAGCAGGAGTCTTTTCCAGCCTGCAGGCCAAATTCAGTCTTCAGTCTGTTTTTGTAAATCAAAACCACTTTGGCACAGAGCCACACCCATTATTTATGTTGCATGTGGTGCTTTTATACCACAATGGCAAAGCCGAGCAGTTGGCACAAAGGTGGCATAGCTTGCAAAGCCTAAAATGTTTAGTGTCCAGCCTTTTACACTAGGAGTTTGCTGATTCCTGCCATAAGAACTAGTCTGTTTTATCAGCATCCTCCCTTTTTTGTGCCCCAGTTTCCTCATCTGCTCAAAAAGAGATTAGCGCCATGAACCCACATCTCTTTCAAAATCCTGAGTTTCTGAGTTTTCTTTTGAATCCCCTAAATTCCCCAACTGTCCCAGTGAAAAAGGAAAATAATATCGAAATGTTTTCTCCTACTGAGTATATCCCCTCATCCGGCAATGATGACAGCTTTTCTTGTCAATGCAAGTTTTTTGATTAGACACCTGGATTTTTTTTTACCCCAGAGACTGGTTGCATATTAAATGAAGAAATTCCAATACCTAGATAAAGTGAAGCAGAGAATGCTATAGAAACTTAGGCTGCTCTCTGTTCACTTGTTTGCTCTCAGGACTTCTCAATCAGCTCTGTACTCTCTGGAAATCAGATGTAAACAACAGAATAACTGGAGGACCTGGCAGAAGACATTACATTTGGAGTCTTGCATCTTGGATGCTCTGTCTGAATCAGCCTCTTATAGCACTGTGACAGAACTTTAAAGATGGTATCTTTTAAATGTGCTGTCTGTCTCTCTAAAGCCCAAACAGTATGAATCCAGACTGGGCAGCCTGGAACATTGGGAAACAAAATACATAAAACACCTTCATTTCCTTCCATGTGAGCCTGCAGCTTGCATAGCTTATAACTGGTAGACATGAAATGGGCTTTTCTCAGGCTGATTGATTTTTGGAATGTGAATTTGGTCCTTCGCAATGCACAGAAATATAGCGGGAGCCCTGCAGTTTTACCCTCACAATGGACTTTGTTCAGATGGCCTGATTGTCTAGTCACCTGCTAAAATCTTATGTCATTCCACTTGTTAATGTGACCACTAAGCAACAATTGGCAGTGACAGAAGTGAAAACTTTTCCAACCTGCTGTGTGATTAGAAGCTTTCAGTGATCTTTTTTCCAGTTGCAGCACTTTTAATTATCCAAGGACGGCTGCTGCTGCTGCTTCTTCTTCTTCTTCTTCTTCTTCTTCTTCTTCTTCTTCTTCTTCTTCTTCTTCTTCTTCTTCTTTTTCTTCTTCATCCTCTTCTTCCTCTTCTTCTTTCACCTCCTCTTCTTCATCTTCATCTTCATCTTCATCTTCTGTTTCTTTTTAAATGATGTCTCTTAAACTGATGTTTTGGCCAGACTGATAGATCTTCCATAGTGTGTGTGTGTGTGTGTGTGTGTGTACACGTGTGCGTGCTTACACAGGTTTCTGGCTGTGCATGTGCCTATGCAAAAGAGAAAGAACATAAATGTATCTAAAAAATCTGAAAAACCTATTCATTTTGCCCAGGATTTTATTAAAGTCAGCTCTCCCTGTTTGACCTCCTGATGCCAGTTATGTTTACGTTCTCTTGTTTCCTCACTGCCTCACCCTTTGCCCTTGTTACCAGCTTCTTTGTTTCATCTTCTAGCACTCGGAGCCTTTTGCTATATTGATATACATGTTTTCCTGTAAATGTTCCTGGGGGAATGGAAAGTAGTTAGGCCTCTTGACGTTGTTATAATTCAAGAGATTACAATTAGGACCTACTGAAGAGGACAGAGATGCTATATGTTCTGCAATATGATAAAACAGCTCCAAAAGATGATAAATCATCCTGTGTCCCAGCACACATTCAAGTGAATGAGAAACTTTTACTTATCTGAACCTACAAACTGCACTTTGAACATGAACATGAGGCATCACTTATAAAGTTTTAATAATCCCTGCTCTTCAGCAATCCAGATAGTGCATGAATCAAGAGGAGGCAGTATTTTATTTTGTTCTGAACTTTAACAACAGTTGCTTGTTGTTTGGGAAAATCACACCACTGAGAGTGATACTAAATACTATTCACTGATTCCGAAATCTCCAGGATAATACAAAGGTGTTATTTGTACGTGTTTCAATCAAGCTTTTGACTTTTTCATTTAACTTTCTACTGCCTTGTGTGCACTGACATGTCAATATACATATTTTATTGTAAATTGTGTTCCTTACATCTCTCTTTTATATTATAGCTAGAGCATTACATTCATTGCATCAGTCTTTTCTTTCTGAAATTATATGCCTAAATTAGCAGAACCACAGAGGAACCGCTTTAAATTCTGCAGACCAAATGTCTTTGACTCTACTATTGTCAAGGGAAGCCACCTATAGACAATCTAGTTTTTAAATAGGCATATATACCAACAGAAAATTTTATTTATGGGGCCTGCCTGTAATCTTGGCACTCTGGAAGGCTGAGGAAGGACAATAACAAGTCCAAGCCCACAATAGGCAATCTAGCAAGAACCTGTCGCAAAATAAAAAAGATTAGGATATAGCTTAACGCAAAGGCAATGGGTTAAAAAAAACTGTACACATGAAAATTTGAATTTCATATAATTTTTAAGTCACGGGATATTATTTTTCTTTGATTTTTTTGTAGCCGTTTCAGACTCTAAAACTCTTCCCAGCTCTTGGGTTAAATAAAACTAGGTGATGGGCCATATTTGGTTAGACCAGGTACTAGTTTACTAATCTCTGTCCTAGCATATCATGCTCAAGTTTCACATATTAAAACGTATTATTTTAAATTTTATTTATTTGTCTGTTACATTCTAATGAACACACTATGTTGGGTTTTTGAAATATTGTTTGTAAATGCTATAAACTATTTTTTATTAAGCAATTTGGTAAAAGATTTTACATTAAATAAATTTTTTGTATATTGCTGCATCAGTACTTAAAATAATAAGAGAGAACAGAAGGCTCTAAGAATAGAGCTAAAGCTGTAAATATACTCGACTTAGTTCAGTTCCAGGCAGCAACCCTGTTTGGTTAAAATTGGGTGGATTTTGATAAAACTGTGAAATTCTTTGATCAGAAAAATGAATGCCCATTTCTCTGTAATGCACACATCCTAGGTGCCATTGCCAGTTCAGTGTTTTTGGGCTTGTGGAGCTGCCCCTCTCTCCAGGCAGGGAGCATGCTTCATGATTAGCAAGTTGGTCTCAAGTTTAGTTCAGTGAAAGATCAGCATTTAGTTTTGATTTGTGTTATTTTGGGTAGGTTGTATTGTCTGGGAATCCAATCCAAATCGGGTTGAGCATTACAGAGTGTTTCAAAAGAGCCCTTAGATCTAACTGCAAACCCAGGAATTTCTTTTTTTTTTTTTTTTTTTTTTTGTATCAGGGATTGAACTCACGACCTCCCACTAGCTAGGCAGGCACTTAAGCCACTGAGCTAAATCCCCAGCCCAGCCCAGGAATTTCTAAGCCTTGTCACCTCTTGCTTCCAGGACCAGGAGCCTCTGGTGAGCTCAGCAGGAAGAGAAGCAAAGTGAATCATACAGTGTCAAAGCCCACAGAAAACCTTCCACCCTGTTGTGAATTCTAGCTGATCTCATTAAACTCCAGAGAGATGTCCTTTCTTCAGTCACTTGTCAAACCCTGCGACCACATATTCCTTGATCTAGTTTCTCATCCTGACCAGATCTAAATGGCTCCTGGCTTTCAAATCTCCATGTCTTTCTCTGTGACTATAAATTCCCAGAGTCTCAGCTGAATCCTCCACTTGGCTTCCTGGTTGGACAAAACCTTTCCAGGTTCTGCTTTGAGGTCGTTTCTTTCTTCACCTGCTGCTCTGGAGGATATGCACCTACTTTCACTATCTCAAGGCCTCCCTCAAGGGCAGCAGAAATGTCTCAGTATCTCCATACAGCATGGGAAGTTGGAATATTTGGAAATCCACTGTATTTTAATATGTCTATTGCCTAGATTTGTGCTGTGCACCTTGAAAGCTGCTAGCTTTCCAGACAGAGTCTTACCTAGGTTTTTGATTCATCTCCTACTTTGAAGTCCCTTAACCCAGTTTTCAGTCCCAAGAGTGGACTTCCTTTTCAGTCATTTTATGTCATAAACTTTCCTTCAACAACATAGTTGCAAGCAAGGGGGTTTTAGTGTCATCGACTGATAAAAGTATATTCTGGGCACTAAGAAAGGAGGAGCTAAGCAATGTGAGCTCATCTGGTAGCAAAGGAAAATTATCAAATTCTTTCTCTACACAAATCCTTACCATCAAGCTATCATCTTGTGCCCATTCACTAATCCAGAATGACAAGTTTCCCAGCTGGGATTTTGAAGAGAAAGCTTAAAAAATGTCTTAAAGAACTAAATTAAATAAAGGTGTATTAGTTAGATTTCCCATTGCTGAGACATAATACCTGACATCCACATCTTGGAGAATTTAGGTTTATTCCAACTCAAAGTTTTTTGGAACATGGTCAGCAGGTTCTAAGGCTGGAATGTCAAGGAAGAAGGGTATGGTGGAAGGAAATTGCTTAGCTTATGGAGACCAGGAAGCACACATCGGAGAGTGTGATTTACTAATCTGCTAGGTGTTAATCCAATGAAGTTGTCACATCAGGAGTAATGGACAAAGAAGGTTTAAATTAACTATATACATGCCAAATTACAAGCATTGTTGAATCTACCTTACTTTCCCCCAATGAGACTAAAAACAGAATTATGAGTGCAGCTCAATTAATGAAGGCATAAACACAATTTTGTGCATCATTTATACTTTGCTGTACATATCCACCTACATTAAAGTGTTATCTTGAAGTCACGTCTGTATGACCTCAGAGATCCCTACGATATTTTGCAGTTTCTTGAGTCCTCTTCCCTTTACTCATATGCTATCCAAAGGTTCCACTATGCTTGTTTATATTATTGTTTTTATTTTTCTGGGACCAGAAGAAAGGTATACCCATTAGCCTTACAGTTTAGCTCCTTCAACAAACTCCCAGGGTCTCTAAATACAAGGACCCTGTGTCTGTTCAGCGTTTTCCCCTGGGAATCTACGTTTTCTTTTCAAATCCAGCAGGATGTGTGGGTGTGTGCATATGAGCATGTGTGAATGTGTACATGTGTATACATGTGCGTTGCAAATAAGAAAAGACAAAGTAGGGGAATTTTATATATATATATGATTACTATATCTCTCACTCTCATCAAAATATCCAAATGCTTTTTTTTTTTGCATTATTGGGATTAACTCTAGGAACTTTGTACAAACTACACCCCACGTCTCTTTTAATTTTTATTTATTATTTTGAGACAGAATTTTGCTAAGGTGTTCATTTGTACAGCCTGGGCTTGAACTTGCGATCTGCTATACCTCAGCCTCCCAGTTCTGGGATCATAGCCAAGTACTTTTAATAAAACCTTATGATAATGTATTTACATAATAATTGTTCTATTTAGAAAAAGAAGAGAAAAAGGAGGATTACAGACATAGAATGGCTTTGGGGGAGAAAATTGTTATTTTGAAGCTATTTCCTCTTCTTGCTTACACAGCCAGGACACAGTGCTTCTGAGCAATCATCTTAGACTTTTTCTCTTTCGCTCTTTGTTTAGCTCAACAGAATTCACCAAAAATCCATGAAGGCTGGTGGGCCTACAAGGAAGTGGTCCAGGGAAGCTTTGTTCCAGGTAAAGACACATTTCTTCTTATTCACTTTATTTTTATAAAATAATTTTGTGCTTAAGTCTATCTAAGTGGATGTGAACGCTAACTAGCTTGATTTGACCATTATGCATTGTATATATACTTGACTCATCGTGTTACACCCCATACAATGCTTAATTAATACAAAAATTTGCATAAAATTTATTTTGATGAAAGATAATGTTACGTCAAGATTTTGAACTTGCCGTGCGACGTGAGCTGCATCATAAAAGGCAGTGTACTCTAACCTATGTCCAGTGAATACTTTTTAAGCGAATGAGAACTTAACCAGAACGTGTATTTTCCCACCTAAGCTAGCAATATCCAGGTCCTTCCATGCACAGGAGACGGTGTCAGGGAGAGAGAAGGAAAGCGTGAGGACCAAAGCTCTACCTGCTGGCATTTGGTTAAATGAGGAAAGACCATGTGTTAACACTAACAAAACAGGAAATATGAAAAAACTGACTATGGCAGCGAAGCTTGCTGGGATACCTGCTGTCACTGATGTCACTTCAGGAGCATCCATGGTCAGGACTTGAAAGATCGGGCCAAGCACCAACTAAAAATAACCAGAGGAAGTGGACACTGCCAGCATGGGGTCCAGAGGATGGAGGACCATGATCAGGATGTAGCTTTAACTTAGAAGCAAGGTCAGGGGCTTTGTCTTCTCCTAACTCTCTTGCCCTCACTACAGTCCTTTTTCTTCTGCTGAGTGGGAAAAGAGGCTGGGGAAAGGGTAAGGATGGTAAAGAGAAGAGGGAAAGGAAGGCTGGAGAGACTTCAAGGTCTTTTCGCTGATTAGACTTGTAAAGGGCAGAAAGCAGGCTGCCTAGAGGAGTCAATGTGGGGACCCTACTCAGGCACTGAGAACAGAGGGCCAGTGGCGTGGCTGGGATGTGTCATCGCTGGCAGTAGACAGAGCAGTGACCTGACTCACCTACATCATTGGGAGTTGCTGTTTTTGTTTTTCCTTGTTTTTCTCTTGATTCTGAGCTGGCAGTTGCCTTAGACAACCATTGGACATAATTTTTACCTTTCCTTTTGATGTTGATTTAAGTTTAAGAGTTTAAGTTTCCCTTGTTTTCAGCTCTTGAGTCCACTGCATGAGTTGTTCGCAGCTCAGTGAGTTACCAAACCCCTCTGAGCAACTCCTCATTTGTTGTCAAGCAATAGTAAGTATCCTTAGAACTTTCCCACAGGAGGAAGACAGGTCTGGTGAGGCAGGGTGGCCAGAAAAAAGCCACCTGGCTGCCAAATAGCCTCAGAGATCAACATCCTTAACTGGGTAAATATCAGGTCTTTGGCATTGTCTACATAGAAACTGGATCAGATTAATTCGTCGGGAGATGACCAGGTTTGTAATAATAATCTTAAAAGTATACAATCGACAAAACCTTATTTATAAGGAATTACATGGATACATGGCATTTGATATTATAATTGGGGAATCTCTTTGTATTTTTTCCCTCTGGGGAATCTGCTTTGCATGTGAAAGATGTCCTGGAGATTACATTTCTAATTATATTATGATACCTTGTGAGTGAAGAATTAGAGCGACGAAATGAATTCCCTCCAAGTTATATTAAGTCTCCCTAAGTTACTGCTATCCCTGTAGAGAATGTTCTTTTACAATGACCAAAATGTCCATAAATAGTTACTGATGATTGCTGCGATATTTTACTTCTCCTCCCCACATGGTTTTCCTTTGTCATCCTTCTTTCTTTATATATGTTCTATTCTGAGCTGGCTGTTGCCTTAGACAACCATAGGGCATAATTTTTACCTTTCCTTTTGATGTTGATTTAAGTTTAAGAGTTTAAGTTTCCCTTGTTTTCAGCTAAGCCTGTTACACGGCACAACAATTGTGAATCAGTTACTTCGACAGAGTTTATACTGTGTAAAAACACATGAGCCCTAAAGCAAAAGCAATTGAAAGGTTAAATTGGCTTGAGAACATCTTATCGTGATGAGTTCAGCCATATTCATGAGACACTTCCCAGGTACAGAATACCATGTTTGGGGCCAATAATGATTCTTATTCAAAGTGAACCCACAATCTAAGAAAGAAGATACACTGCGAGCACAAATTCAGGATAACCAGGGCTCCAACAGGGTTGATACATGTTGTCATGACTCATTCTGTGTGTCAATTTGGCTAGACCATGGGGACTGCCAAATACTCACAGTCATGGGTCAAACCCATTTGATCAAACACGTCTAGTTTTTGCTATGAGTGTTTTTTCTTAGACAAGCTACTATTGTATCAGTAGACTTTGAGTAATGCAGGTTGCCCTCCACAATGTGAGTGAACCTCAATTAATAAGTTGAAAACTTTAAGAGAAAAAAATCTGAAGTCCTCTAAGGAAGAGGGAATTCTATATTCAGAAATCTTTGGCCTCAAGAGGGAATATCAACTCTTCTTAAGGCTTTCATCCTGCCAACTGTCCTGCAGATTTTGGATTTGCGGTCTCCAAAACAATGACACAATGGGCCAATTCCTTAAATCTTGGTCTATGTCTGTCTGTCTGTCTGTCTATCTCTCTCTCTCTCATCTCTCCTCTCTTCTCTCTCTCTTCCCTCTCTCTCCCCTCTCCTCTCCTCTCCCCTTCCATTCCCCTTCATCTCCTCTCTCCTCTCTCTCTCTCACATTCTACTGGCTCTGTTTCTCTGGAGAGCTAATTAATACACTGACATAGATATAAATATGCTATAAGCAGCTCTACCCATGAATGTTAGGAGGGGAAGTTTGCTGAGTATACTTGGGGTTGCAACCACACTAAAGACAGCCAAATAGAAATTTAGAGAGTCCATATCTTCATGGCCTCTTTGAATACTGAATTAACCATGGAGCTACATCGTCCCTGATTTTGTTCTGTGAAATTGCAGCCCTCTTACGGTTTGAGCCACTGCATGTCAGGGTTCCTTTAGTTTCAACCTAAAGCAATCTTTCAGATTCAGGGGTCTCAATACAAGACTGAAGGGAAGAAGGAAATTAGAACTAAGTCTTTGCAATACTCAGGATTACTCAAAGTAGAGATGGAGGAGAACGAGAGGAATATCAGACAGCACAGGGTGGGAAGGGTGAGAGCGCACACTGGCTGCGGGGAGTGGTGGAAACTTCCACCTGCTTAGGGGCTGGGCACAGGGTAGACCACGCTGAAAGAGGAGTCGGGTAGGTTGGAGGGAGTCAGATTTTGAAGCTCTTTGTGTTCAATACTCAGGAGTCTGGACACCTGCCCTTTCAATATAGGGAAATCATAAGCCATCCACAGTCCAAAGTACATTTTAGAAAGGTAGACACAGTGATTGGGACCTTACTATTAGCCAAATGAGGATAATGCAGTCAGAGAGATCAATGAGATGGGTATTTTTTTGTTGTCCAGATAAGGAATCACAAACTTCTAAAATAAACTGTAAAACCAAGAATAGTGGGTTAGTCATGATACTGAAGAATTGGTACAAAATTTGCTTAGTAATGTTTAAAGTGTATCTATAAAAAACAAAATGTATTATATATGTATGTATATATATATATATATATATATATATATATATATATATCAGATGAATATGGCACATTCATAATTAGATATAGAGACACATTTAACACATTAAAGGAATATTCCTGCCAAATAATTTATATTTACATCCTATTTATCCAAAGTAGCAGGAAAATAGCATTCTCTGTAGGAGATACTCTATGCTAAGGACTGGGGTTGCAAAAAGAGATGACTTCTCTCTTCTTGGGATTTACCATGTAACGTTTTACCCCCAGTATTTGCTTCACATGACAGCGTTTGAGAGGGAAGTTTCTGCCTTCCTATTCAGACTAGAATAACACAATTGGGGTGTGCTTCAACTTTTAAAGGATAGAATTAGGGTATGTATTTTCCCAGTGTTATACAGCCCTACAGCTGGCTGAACCTCTTGTAGATGTCCCCTCCTCTAAAGGCTCACTCCGAGCTTGCTAGACCTGAACTCTTTGGCTCATCTGCCCATCACACTGTCCTTGGCCTCCTGCTTTCAGCATGGCCATACTTGGTCACAAATGGATAATGTCCCGGAGGAGATTCACTGTGGCCTCAAGGCACTGAGCACAGCAGGGAAGACAGTTCTGTCCACTATTATATAGTTTTCTGGAATTCACATGGAGGGTGTTTGGAAACCACCAAATCCAAAAAGATAAGCAGGGCCCCCTAAGGGAGGCGATGCAAGGAGGGATAGTCAGACTCTTTGGGGAGAAAGAAACAAAGCAGAATCTCAGAAAGGGAATTAAACAGGGCAAAGGACCAGAAGAACAGAAGGGAGAGGCTCTCAGAGGGCCAAGAAGAACTCAAGGAGTGAAGGCTGAGCAAGACAACAAGTCCTGATTAGGGAGCGAAGCACCAACTTGGAGTCTAGATTTTACCCTGAAGGCACTGAGGAGCCAGGGGAGGGATGAAAACTATTTCAGATTTCAGGTGAGAAAAGAGGGTGGGGTAAGCTAAGATGTGAGCTGTAAAGACCCTGGAGAGGACCCGGATTTGGACAAGACTTCAGCTCCTCCCCCTTCCTGGAACTCCACTGGGCTTGCATGCAGCAGGGCTTCTGTGGCTGTTAAGTTGATTTAGAACAGAGCAGAGAGGAATTTTCCACCCTTGCAAAAGAAAAAGACAGAAACAAAAGCCTGATTTTGGGGGCAGCTGTTCCTCTGCCCTTGAAACTATGATTAGTAATGGTACTAATAATGGTAATAGTCAGTGAAAGCAGAAGCTCAGACCACAGAACATTCTGGTAAGGGAAAGAACTCAGGCCTACAGACATAATCTGAAACCAAGAAGAGACTCCTTGTGGGAGTCACAAGAAGCACACAGTGGAGATCATGATGGATACTAATAAGTGGACTTCGAAGCAGAAAAATGATCCTGAGCTCATAGGCAAGTAGGGGCAAGATGTATACAAGAAACAGGAGAAAGATCGTGTCGTTAGAGAATTAAGTGACAAAGCAGAGATGGTTCAATATTGAGTTGTAAGGAGCCAGCTTAGGGAAGGTCTCATGAAACACACTTAGTGTTTCAATAGAGATCCTGGGAAGAATAATAGGTGTAAAAGCAAAAATAATATTAAAGTAGAAGACACTGACTCCCCTCAAGGTTTCCCCTCTTACTTCAAACATGCCTACCCCATCATTCCTGGCACTTTGTGAAGCAGCTCTGATGCCCTCTTTAGTGAGAGTTTTAATTGCACTGTCACAGCTGCCTTGGCATCCTGGGTTGATTCAAAACATTCACTTTTCATGACTATTTTGACTTTGCAGAAGAACCAGAATTCTTCAAATGATGCCAGAGCCTGCCTTTCCATTGGATAGCACTGACAGCAACATTCAACATATATTTTTAATCATACTTGATAAAGACACTCACATCAAAAAGGAACTTCCAGAAATGCTTCACAAAGTGCCAAGAATGATGGCGCTTCTTGATGTGATGGGGAGTTTACTGAGTGGCATAATGACAATGTGCCTTTTTGAGTAATAAATTTATTTGCTCCAGAATCCCCAGTGAGTGGATCCTGACACTGAGTTTCTAGGCCACCTGAGTGGTTAGCAGGGGAACTCCTAGCTGCCATGTATGATCAGGACTTGGTCTCACAGACTGCTTTCCAAATCCTCCCCTGGGGATTTATCGAAGAGCAACTGGAAATAGTCCACTCAGGCCAGTAGACTCTCCCAGCATGTTTTTTCCCAAATCCTACTTGTTGAGTAGTTTTTTAAATCTCAAGATCTTTGGAAGATGAATGTATTATACCCAACTACCTGTTTCTGAACACTGAGGTTTAGCTAACTTTGTTTTTCCAAACAGTTTTCTGTGCTTAAAACTATTGAACTAGACATCAGTAAACAGTGTTAGAGCTCTTTTATTTTCAACCATTCTTGAAGAGAGCAAGCAGTATAGGGTTGGGAGATCTTGCTACTCAAGAATGGTCTCCGTAGGTCATGCATGTCCCTTATTTCTACAAGAAGCAAATGGCCCCTGCACTGATTTTCTGTTACTGCATAACAATTACCACCTCATTAGCAGGTGAAAATTATACACATTAGCTGTCACACTGTGTGACTGGGTTAGGACTCCGGGCATAGCTGAGCTAGAACCTCTGCTAGGAGCCTCACAAAGCACAAAGGCTGCCAGTCTGATGCATGCTCCTCTGGATGCAAGTTCATGAAAGTTCTCAGAAGAATTCTGTGCCTATAGTGAGTGAACTAAAGCTCTTAGCTCCTGCAGGCTCTTCTGTCTCCATAATTAGTCCACAATACAGCTGTTTCCTCTTTCAAGGCAAAAGGGAAAATATTTCTCTTCCTCTGAATCTCTTTCTCTTCTGGAAAGTTCTAGATCTTTAAAGAACAAATCTATTTACCATAATACCATGTCAGATTCCCTCAAGTTCAAGGGACTGAGAATACTATTTACATTTGCAAAATGTCTTCTTCTTTTCAGTTAAAGTAACCTGATTATAGGAGTGAAAGCTCAGCTGACTTAAAAGCCCCACCCATCCTCAAGTTTAGAACTTGGCCAACCACAATGTGATGTGGAACAGCACCACAAAAGTCTCCTAAAATGTTCAATCCAAATCCACCGCAGGGTAGCATTTGAAGATGAAGCAGATGTCGTCCAAAGATAATATCTACACATATTGAGGCAGGGAATACTGCATTTGATGGGATAATTGTTTCTCTTGTTTTTACTTGAAGAACAGCTACAAAAGAAAACCAATCTAGTTCTCTACAGCACCCCAAAACTGGTTGAGAACCCAGGCTTCTCAATCAGTTTACATAATTAATACAAATGTAGATGATGAAGAGGAGGCAAGGATTTTATATACAACTTACAGGCTTGTTTTGGGCAACCGGTTGGCAAGTGGAGCTGCTCAGCAGTGCAGGAACAAAGGAAAGAACCAGTGAGTGGGTGGAGCGTGCGGAAGATGTCCATGAGTGATGGCTCTCAGAGACTCATTCGGATGCTGTCCACTTTGTTCTTCAATCATTTTCCTCCTGCCCTCTTCTCCTTGGCCCTTTTATCATCTGAATCGAACCCCTGGTTTCTGTTGCCTCTCTGCCCTAAGGCCCTCATGCCCATGTTTGGTGACCATGCCTTGTTGGCTGGTGGTTGAAATTTAGAATTTGAGTCTCCTCCCTTTCTCTCACCTACAACGCCACCTTTGCCACACAAGCTTTGCTGATTCTATTGTCAGGTATAACTCAAGATAAAGGTTTCATCCCTGTAGGAATTTACTGCACGGTCCTCCCAACCTCATTCAGTCTCTCCCTGAAGCAAAGAGGATTCTACTACCAGTAAGATTTATTTTTGTCTGGCTGGCTTCAAGGCAGAAGCACCATGGTAAAGGTGCAAAGTAGAAGAAAACTGTTTAAAAAAAAATCAAAAGGCAAGTTACCTAATCCCTGAGTACATAGAGTAGACAATTCTACTCCAAAAGGGAGGAAAGGGGAAAGAGAAAGGAATTAGACAAACCAAAACATTAACTCTAGAGTTCCTTGTCCAGCATCCAGGGCACATAGTACTGTGATTTAAGATCTAAAAGACTTGGCTGGCCTCACCATTATGTCACTGCAGCTGACATGGGCATTCTGTTGGGCTGGTTCCCTTCACTGCCTGAAGTTTGCCTCAGCAGGAATTTCAGGTTCCTTTCATCTCCAGTTACCTCGGGTCTCCATGGCTTCTACAGATTCATACTCACAGCTCTATGCGTTGCTTTTTCAGGGGCTCCCTGAGTAGCTCTGATCCTGACACACATGATACTTAGCCTCCCAGATTTTCCTCTGAAGTCTGGATGGAAAGCCTTATGACTCCACAACTCTTACATGCTGTATGCCTACAAAACCAGCATCATGCAGAGAAAGAGCCAGAGAAGAAGGGGCTAGGAACCAAGGTCCCACCCCCATGATCCATCGAGGTATATCCAGAAATGGGTTCTGTTAATCTCCTGGGCATCTGTCAAGCCCATCAAGTTGACAATAAAAATTAACCATCACACTGTTGTAAAAAAAAATCGCACAAATGTAATTGCTAAAAATAGTACAATTCTGAAGATTGGAAGTCTTACAATCAAGCTGTCAGTGAGGCTGCATTCATGCTACTGACCATGAGGAGAATGTATTTTATTGCCCTTTCCACCTTGGAGAAGTCACCTGTTTCTTGGCTCATGGCTCCTTCCTGACTCAACTGCAGCCTCTACTTCCATTGCATTTCCTTCTCTGCTTCCCACTTACGAGAACCTTTGGGATTGCATTTAGTCCACCTCAAAAATCTATCACAGCCTTTGCATCTCAAGATCCTGAATCATATCACCAATGTTTATTTTGCCCCACAGGTGACACATTTGCAGGTTTTGACGATTAGCATATGGACATTTGGGGAAGACTATTATTCTGTCTTTCATAGTCATACCATCTCTACTTCTCATAGAAATGTCACAGTTTAGGAATGCATGTCTTACTTTATAGCTGTCAAAATATTTTCACTAATATTTTCCATTCAACTTAAACCACTTTTGTACTATTATCCCTCTAAATGAGAAAACATTAATGAATGAAATTCTTGACTAAATTTGCACTACAGGTCTGGGAACCAATACAATGTCTTCAGATCCAGTGATCTTCGCATTGCAAATGAGTTCATGTGATTACCAGAAGTTAATCTTGGCTAGAATATGGCTCTGTTCTACTTTTCTTCTAGTAAAAATAAATCTCTGTGAGATTAATCCATTCCTGCTCTCTAGACATGATGGAGACATGTTCTCTCTAGATGCGATCTCAGGTTTGAATATTATCCTTACATTTCATAAAGCTTTTTCTAATTGTCATCCTTTCAAATCAAATTTTTATTCTGAAATAAGATTTACAGAAAGTTGCAAAGATAAGGCAGGAGGCTGTCATATGCTCTTTACCCAAGTTCCCCTGATGCTAACATGTTACAAAGCACGTACTTCATCTTTGTCACCACTTGGAAATCAACCTGGATTTATTACTGTTAACTAAATTCCAGATTGTTTTGGATATAACTATATTAGTATTAAAGTTCTTTTTATGGTCTGTGATTTTAGCTTGAGATGCTCCATTTCATTCAGCCATTGACTCCTCAGTCTCTTTGAGTTGTAGTCTTTCCTTGTTCACTATGTCTTAGACAGTTGTGAGATGCACCAGTCAGGTATTTTATAGCATGACCTCCACTGCGAGTTTGCTTGATGTTTTTCTCATGGTTAAGTGAGATTGTGGTTTGGGGAAAATTTTCACAGTGATAAAATATCTTTTTTAATTACCTTCCATCAGGGAGTGCATGTTCTCAACAGGCGTTGTGTCTCATTGTGACAACACGTGGAATAAGACAAGCAGATTTCCTTCTTAGTAATCAGCAGATATGTAATTTCCAACAAGGCTAGGGATTATTCATGGTGAGGATGGTAGAACAGATAAATGTTGGGGCTAGACCTAGAACATAGAGTATTTTATAAACTAGGCTGTATTCCAAATGCCCTTCTGATGTTGCACTTTATGATCTCAATTTCTTTGCTAACAAAGTATGTGTGTACTTTTTTTGCTGAGGAATAGAACTGCATTTTGATTTCTTCCCAGGATAACATTTGGCACTTAAAAAAGTCTTGTGACATACTGATTGGTCAGACAAGTAACTATCACTGTTGAAAGTGGCCAATATAAGAGTTGTGTGAATTCTTTTATCATATTTGCTTGGGCAGGAAAAGGGTGGGTAAGCACACCAATATTCTGTCTCCCAAACTGTGTTTGTCTTATTAGTTTTCTCCTTTTTTTGGATCATGGTAGCAATAAGGATTATTAGAAAATACTCACTTATTTTTCTGGTTGTTTGTTTGTTTTGTTTTTGTTTTTTCTAACCAAACATGAAATCCTACACAGGTATGTCAAGTTCTTGATTTCCTCACATAAAGGTCAGAGCACAGAACTGCATTGTTTTTAAGGATCCATTCCAGATTCAATAGTCTCTGGGTTTGCTACTATAAGATCAGTTTGGGAGATATTAGCAGCACTAAGAAATAGAGTATTGATTTCATTCATGGCTCATTTTATGTTTTCACTATTGATATTTGGAAATGAGTCAGTGTCATGTATTTACATTTCAGATCTAAGAGGAGTGTTAAGTGCTTGCATTTCTGATCTAAGAGGGTCTGACTTGATGGGCACATTCTCAATATGGGATGGTGATGATGTATGAACTCACTCAGTTATAAATAATTTCAATTATATTTCTTCCTAGAAATTGGATGATTATTATTCAGAGTTTACTCTGAGCTTGATATATGTGAGACACCTTACTAGATATTAGGAAGGCAAACAAAATAAACTACAGCTTCCAATGTTAGGAACTCACAGCTGAGTTTAGTTTAGAGATAAACATGCAAATCAGGGACAGTGTTTAGCCTATTAAGTGATGTGGTACAAGTGTGGTGCAATCTATTGGGTACACAAAAGAACCAACTACATGTACCTTTGGGATCAAAGAAGACTTCATGGATGAAAACTTCTGTTGAGATAGTATTTAAAAAATCTGAGGGCATCTTCTAGGTAGATGAGATAGAAACCAACATTACCAATGAATTAAACATAATGAAATCTGAACCACTACTAACTAACAGGTTCCAAACTTCTTGCAAACAATACGCATTCCTATTGTTTCATCTGTGCAATCTCTATTGTTACCTCCCAGCGGAGCTGTAGAATGCAAAGGGCACTGGACTCAGAAGCTTGTGCTTTGAGTCCAACACTGTCATGCACCAATTCTGTGATGTTTGGAAATCACTGATCCTCTCAAAACCTCAGTTTACTCATTTATAGGCTAAGCACAATAAGACTTGTGCTTTTTAATATATGTGGTAAAATGACTTATGTACTAGGGCCCAATTTTGCCTTACAGACTATGAATGTGTACAACCATATTAGTTTTTGTTATTATCGTTTTGCTTGTACTATTTATTGTTGCAAGAGAAGACCTGCTCAGATTTACAACTACTCTGAGTCCCTCATAGATCCTTCTAATCCAAGGAAGCACTGTAAGCTTTTTAAATGCACATTAACTGCAACACACTGCACACAAACATACAGCTTAATGCACGTGTAGTTCAGCACAGACAGAATTTCTTTAGGTCAAGTTGCAACCACTGAGAGGGAACATTCACATAGGCTGGCTTTTGCTCCTATCCTTAGAGTTACATGACCTTCCTGGGCCATACATTGACCCCTGGCCAGTTAACCCAGGCGACTTTAGCTGATCTTGGTCTCTCCTTCTGGAGCTTCAGGCCAGATCCAGTCAGGGGTATACTCAGGTAGGCACAGTGCAAATGGACCATGCTGGGTATGAGCAGAAACAGGTTCACTTGTCTATAATGAATTAGTAGCAGTCATAGAAACTACTGGAAGCTTGATCTCTTTACTATCTCCATGTGCTGAAAAGACTGGAAATTATGATGATAAAAATATTCCTTCTTCCAAAAGCTCTTTTTTTGGTCTAAGCTCTACAGAGTTGATGTGGCTACTGTAGAGTTTTAGTAAGATTTATAAAATCTTCAAGTTAACACATCTTTGTTACTTGTCCTTGGCTAAGAACTGTCTACACAGAAGCTCACTGGGGCACCCTCAGTTGTTCAAGACTATACGTTAGTTCCACAGGGCTACACTGAAGGTGGAAATCTACTACTCTTCCAGTGGGGCTGATCCTAAGGGTTCCAGGTGGGTGTCCATGTGGGGTGATTCCTGTCTCCATGCCCCTAGGCCTACTTATTCCTGAATCTACACTGTTTGATTTAAAAAAAAGACAAAAATTTCACTATGGCTGGGGATTTAGCTCAGCAGCATAAGCACCTGCCCATCAAGCACAGGGTTATGAGTTTGATCCCTGGTACAAAAACAAACAGAAATCACTATGATTATGAGAACAAAGAAAATAACTTGCTTTACTTCAGTATGAAGTACTTTGTATGACAATTTGGAGTTTTTATTTGTACTTAAAATTTAAAGCAATGAAGCAGAAGGTGAACTACAAGATATAACATTTTTGCTTGGTAAGTGTGGTTTTCAGTTCATACATTTAATATTTTGTTTATTCTGTATAATGCCCTTAACATTTAAATTTCATTGTACATTGTTTTATTTTTTTCATTGTGAAAGAAAGGATCAAGAACAAATAATTCTTTTACTATAATTGATTATTACAGAAAATAATTGTGTTGCTCACAGGGAAGATATTAAAAGGTTATCTGTTCTGACTTCAAATATTTTAAGTATATCCTTCTGTATAGCCTTAGGCTTAGCAACTTTCCATTCACTGAAATCCCACTCAGGGGTTGGGTGACTCAAAAGCAGAGCTGCTGGCAGCCTTCTGGCCATGAAACAAACAGATTTCTCTAGGCAAAGGCAAATGGGTTAGCATCCATGACATGGTCCCATAAACCCTTGGCTTCCCAGTTGGATGCAAATCCTCTCTTTCCTCCTCCTGGTAAAGCTTATTTGAAAGACTTGCCTTGGTTACCTTCACAAGCCAGGGGCACAGCTTTATTGAACAGCGGCTTGGAGGTCTAATGGTAAATAGTGCTCATTGAGTTGTTGTGTGATAATGTGTTTGTTGATGGGAGACTCGGCGGGATGCCTTCTCCTCAGGTCTGTCTTTTTGTCAGGTGGAAAATAATCAAAGACCTGCAAGACTATAACCCTCACCAAACAACTTACTTCTTATGCCTGCAAAAGCCTGGCAGGGAGATACCTACGGACTCTAATGGGAACTAACATTCTGTAATATTCTAAGAAAGACAAACCACATACCAGAAGCTTTTCTGTAGCAAGGAGCCAACAGGGGAAGATCTTACTTTGGAAATCTGGAAACACAAACACGTTAACTTTCCTTCCTTCCCTAAGGTAGCCTGGGTTGCATCCTACCTGGATGATGATATCTGGGGTTTGGGGGTAACTTTCTCCCCACCATCCCACTCTGTGTCTCCTTAGGAAGGGCTCGAGAGTGACCGTGATCTGTTTTTGCATCCAATCCCAAAACCTGTCCCCTTGCCAGCTGTTTTTGGTCTGCCACTTATGCAAAGTGCCAGACCCTGGACTCACTTTCAGCATTGCCTCCTGTTAGCAATAACTCTGCTTTTGGACACCGTTTGTTTGTTTCCTTTCTAAAACGTGCACAGTTCTGGATCTACAGGTTCTAGACTGGAGGGTTTCTCTGCAGGCTGCTGTGCCCTCCAGGCACTGTTTCAGCTCTCACAAGATGATGTTTCAGAGCTTCTCCTGCCTCGTCACAGCCTTGGTAGCTGCCTGCTTTCTTTTTACTACAAAATCTCCAGCATGAATTCCAGCCTTTTCCTAATAACAAACTCTTATTTCAAACTTTTAAGCAATGCTGTCTCCCGTCCTGACCACTTGAATTTCGCAGGGCGTAGCTAAGATAAGTCATAAACCCTTTTATGCTTTATTGGAGGCTGTCTGCTTAACTCCTGGATATCTGACCATAATCATGAATGATGTTTAGGCCACATGTTTCTTGCATTTTTTTTTTTATTTTTAAAGAGTAAAATTAAACAGAACAAAACAGATCATAAGATAACAATTTAAGAGATACAGATTTCAAAGTAAAACAACTGGAGATCTTCATTATCTATCATATTGTCTCTTGTTTTCTTCCACATAGTCGTCCATATCTTCACATACAATGAATTCATACAAAACAAAATAGTAAAGAACTGATCCAAACAGGAAGATGAAGGCATTTTAGGTCTTCAAGACTAAACAATAAGGAAGTCAACAATGTCTGCCAAATGTCTCTCATTCTCTTCAAAATAGCTGTCCATACCTTCATGTATGTTGAAATTAAACAAAAAAAATAGACTAAAATCACTCTGAACAAAGAATAATAGTATCTCTGGATTTCACATCATGATGCTACAGAATCAGCACTGGGTACCTTAGTGTCTCTTTCTCTTCAAAGTAGCTGTTCATTTCATCGTGCATTATATAATCAATTCTCATAAACTTTTTAGAAGTTCTACGCATGCATGAGTTTCTACATGTATACATATCCTTTCTGTATTAGAGGGAAAAACAAAACAAACCAAGACAAAACAAAACAAATTCCTAGAAAAACACGAAACAAAAAAGACATAAAAACAACAATAATAAAAAGCCCAGAACACTGACAATACAGGCCTTCAAAACAAGGTAATAAGAGCATAACAGGGTTGTTACTTTACCCAATGGTCTTCAAGAGTCCTCAGATCACTATGCAATAATATACACAATTGTTCCAATCCTATGAATGTTAACTATTTTGATCCAAGAACTCATAGAGTTTGTAGCACAATCATCTTAGCTATCCTAAGTGTGTTTATATAATTTTAGACATTTTTTTTCTTTTCCCTTCCTTTTTCTTTTTCCTCATTTTCCCTGAGATGATATTTTCCCCCTTTAAGCAGATTCTTATTCTTTCACTGTAATTATTGAGTTTTTTGTATCTTATGTGCTTTTACCATTTCTTACACTTGGGAGACTATATGGTATTTACACATGTGAGTTTGATTTATTTCACTTATGAGTATGGTCTTGAGTTACATCCATTTACTTATAAATATCTCAATGTGATCACTCTTTATAGCAGAGTAGTACTCCATTGTATAAAAATACCACATCCTTTTTATCTAGTTAATGGGCATTTAGGTTATTTCCAAGATCTGGCTATTATAATTTGTGCTGCTATAAACATGGGTGCACATATATTATTGTGGTATGATGTTTTCAGTTCTTCTGGGAATATACCCAGAAGTGAGATGGCTGGGGCAAATGAGACTTCCAATCCCAGCATTTTGAGGAATCTCCAGACTGACCTCCACAGTGGTTACACCAGTCTGCATTCCCACCAACAGTACAGAAGAGTTCCTTTTTCCCCACAGCCTCTCCAGCATTTGTTGTTGGTAGTTTTCTTGATCCTGGCCATTCTTTCTGGAGTGAGATGGAACCTCAGTGTTGTTTTAATTTGCATTTCTCTAATGACCAATGATGCTGAACATTTTTTTAAGTATTTATTTACCATTTGTATTTCTTCATCTGAGAACTGTGTATTCACCTCTGATGCCCATTTTTGGAATGGGTCTTGGAATTTGGGGGATCTGATTTTTTAAAATTCTTTATGTATTCTATCTAGAAGTCCTTTGTATGAGGGACAGTTCATTAAGATTTTTTCCCAATTTGTGGATTTTCTTCTGGCTATGCTAGAGATTTCCTTCAACATGCAAAAACTCTTTAATAGGATGCAATTCCAAGTTATTAATTCTGTGAAGTAGTTCGCATGTGGTTTGATTCTCGTTCATGAATTCTCTACCTACCCCTACATCTTCAAGATTTCTACCTACTTTGTCTTCCAGCAAATTTAGTGTTTCTGTTTTAATATTTAGATCTTTTATCCATTTAGACTTTAGTTTAGTACCTAGTGATAGGCATGGGTCTAGTTTTAGTGTTTGGCATATGGAGAACCAATTTTTCTGGCAGCATTTACTGAAGAGACTATCTTTCTTCCAGTGGACGTATTTGGCACCTTTATCAAAGATACAGTAGCTGAGTGTGTTTGTAGTTGTAGTTGTATCTTCTAATGTATTCCACTGATCTTCAGGTCTGTTTTTATCCCAGTACTATCCTGATTTTATTACAGTAGCTTTGTAGTATAACTTCAAGTCAGGGATTTTGATGCTTCCTGCCTTGCCTTTGTTGCTTAGAATTATCTTTGCTATTCTGAGTCTCTTCTGGGTTCCAGATGAATTTTAGGAGTGATTTCTCTAGATCTGTGAGGTATGCTAGTGATATTTTGATTGGGATTGCATGGAATCTGTATAACAATTTTGGGAGAATGGCCATTTTCATAATGTTTGTTCTTCCTATCCATGAACAAGAGATGTCTTTCCATTTTCTGAAGTTCTCTTTGATTTCTTTTTTTTCAGGGTATTATAATTTTCCCTGAATAGATCTTTTACTTCTTTTGTTAGATTAATTCCTAAGTATTTCATTTTGTTGGATGCTATTGCAAAGGGTGTGGCTCCTCTTATTTCTCTCTCAGTGGTTTTGTTGTTAGTATATAGGAATGCTATTTATTTTTGAGTGCTGACTTTGTATCCAGCTACATTACTGAATTTATTTATTATACCTAGGAGTCTTTCAATGGAGTTTGGGGGGTCTTCTATGTAGAGTATCATGTCATCTGCAAATAATGATAATTTAAGTTATTCTTTTCCTATCCTCACTCCTTTTATTTCTCTCTTTTGTCTAATTGCTCTGGCTAGTATTTCTAGCACTTTATTGAATAGGAGTGGTGATAATGGACATTCTTGTCTTGTTCCTGATTTTAGCATAAAGGCTTTCAGTTTTGGGCCATTTAATATGGTGCTGGCAGTTGGGTTGTCAAAGATGGCTTTTATCATATTGAGGTAAAAACCATCTATTCCAGTTTTCTGTAAGGTTTTTATCATGAATAAGTGTTGGGCCTTATCAAAAGCTTTTTCTGCATCTATAGAAATGATCATGTGGTTCTTACTTTGGGCTCTATTGATATGGTGGATTACATTTACTGATTTGTGTATGTTGAGCCATCCTTGCATTCCTGGGATGAATCCCACTTGGTCATGGTGTACAATCTTCTTGATGATTTGCTGCATTCTGTTTGCCAAAATTTTATTGAGAATTTTTACATCAATGTTCATTAGGGAGATTGGCCTGTAGTTCTCTTTTTTGGTTGGGTCTTTCTCAGGTTTTGGTATTAGAGCAATGTTTGCTTCCAGGAATGAGTTAGGGACAATTGTTTCCCTTTCAATTTTATTGACGAGTTTGAGAGGAGTGTCAGCATTAAATCTTCTTTGAATTTCTTGTAGAATTCTGCAGTAAATCCATCTGGACCTGGATTTTTCTTTGTTGGTAGGTATTTAATTACATTTTCAATTTCATTAATTGAAATTGGGTTATTCAGCAGTTTTACATCTTCTTGACCCAGCTTTGGTAATTCATATGTTTCTAGGCATCTGTCTGTTTCTTCTGTGTTATCAAGCCTATGAAAGTAGAGGTTTTTGAAACAGGTATTGATGATGTTCGTCTGTAGTGATTTCATCCTTTTCATTCCTTATTGCATGAATTTGAATTTTTTTCTTTCCTTTTTTAAATAAGGTTGGCTAGAGGCCTGTCAATTTTATTTATTCTTTCAAAGAACCAACTTTTTGATTCATTGATTCATTGTATCAAGCATTGATTTCTGTTCTGATCTTTATAATTTCCTCCCTTCTTTTGGATTTGGGCTTGACTTGCTCTTCTTTTTCTAGATGTTTGAGGTGTAGCATCAGGTTCTTTATTTGTGTTCATTCTGTTTTCCTAATGTGGGAGTTCACCACAATAAATTTTCTTCTGAGAACTGCTTTCATTGCATCCCACAGGTTCCGGTAAGATGTATTTGTATTTTCATTTGCCTGCAAATATTGTTTAATTTTTTCTTTAATTTTCTCCATGACCCACTGATTGCTCAGGAGTGTATTATTCAATTTCCATGTGTTAGGGTTTTTGCAGTTTTTGTCATTAATTTCTAGTTTTATGGAGCTATGATCCAATAACATGCATGGGATAATTTCAGTTCTTTTGCATTTACTTAAGCATGTTCTGTGGGCTAGTATATGGTCTATTTTGGAGAACGTTCCATGTGCTGCTGAGAAGAATGTATATTGTGATGTTGTTGGATGGAACACTCTGTATACATCTACTAAGTCCATTTGTTCACAGATGTGATTCAGTTCTGTTATTTCTTTGCTGATTTTCTGTCTAGTTGACCTGTCCCTTTGTGTCAGTGGCATGTTAAAGTCCCTATTATAATTGTGTTATTGCTTATTTGATTTTTCATTTCTGTATTTGTTTTGTGTATTTGGGTGCTCCCAAATTTGGTGCATATATATTTAAGATTATCTCTTCCTGTTGAAGTTTTCCTCTAACTAGTATGTAGTGGCCTTCTTTATTTCTTTGGATGATTCTTGGTTTGAGATTCACATTGTCTGCAAACAGATTAGCTACCCCTGCTTTTTTGGGGGATCCTGTTGCCTGGAGTATTGTTTTCCATCCTTTGTCTTTCAGTCTATGAGCTTCCTTTTGGGTTAGATGGGTTTCCTGTATATAGCATATGGTTGGATGTTGTTTCTTGACTCATCCTGCCAGTCTGTTTCTTTTAATTGGTGAATTGAGGCCATTTACATTAATGGTTACAACTGATATATATTGGTTTATTTTTGATATTTTATCTTTCTGCTGTTAATTTTTTACCCTTCCACTCTGTTTGTTTGCCTTACTTAATGGTTTTTTCCTATGTCTATTTAGAATGTCTTTCAGTATTCTTTGCAGGGTTGGTTTGGTGGTCATGAAGTTCTTCAGCTGTTCTTTGTCTTGGAAGTATCTTATTTCTCCATCCATTTTGAAGGACAGTTTTGCAAGATACATCAGTCTGGGTTGGAAGTCATTTTCGTTTAAGATCTGAAATACTTCACTCCATGCTCTTCTTGACTTTGTTGTTTGTGTTGAGAAGTCTGCTATGATTCTGATAGGCTTTCCTTTATAGGTGATCTGTCTCTTCTCTCTAGCAGCTTCTAATATTCTGTTCATATGTTGGATTTCTGGGATGTTGATTATTATTTGTCTGGGTGTAGTTTTATTTTGGTTAATGGTTATTTGGAATTCTATACGCTTCACTGATCTGTATGTCAGTTTCAATTCTCATGTTTGGGAAATTTTCAGCTATTACTTCTGTAAATAGCCTCTTGGTATTGTTTGTGTTGTCACCTTCTTTTTCATTTATACCTATCAATCTTATGTTCTTTTCCTTTGCATTGTCTTGCAGTTGTTGAATTGTTATTTCCTGGTTCCTTGTTATTTTTAAAAGATCTTTCCTTTCCTGTTCACTAGCTGAAATCTTGTCTTCAAGGTCTGAAAGTCTATCTTCACTTTCATTGAGGCGGTTTTGCCAACTTTTGATGGAATTTTTGATTTCCTGTAAATCCCTTTGAATCTGCTTCATGCATTCTGTTTGTTTCTTATATTCTTCATTCAGTTTCTATCTTTTTGCACTTTCCCTATAATTATTTAACTTCTTTAGATATGTTCAGCATTTCCTTTATTACATTTATCATTTCTTCTCTTACCTGGGAGACTATCTCTGATTTGAGTTATTTTATAGCTTCCCAGAGTTGTTTCTTTACTTCAGTTGATATCTTTTCAGGCATTTCAGGTGTATGGCTTATATTTTCTTCTGTGTCCATGTTTCCTAGGCTTGCTTGGGTTGGGCTGGAAATTTGAGATTGCATTTTGCTCTTTTTTTTGTCATTTTTCTATATTTCTGGGTTTTGAGCCATGTTTCAAGGCTTCCCCGTGTGCTGTGTGCTGTGAATCACCTGGCCCACTTTTTGCTCCCAAAGCAGACAGCAGGCAACAAATAGCCACTTGGAATTCTCTGGGCATGGGCCAGTTAGGCCTGCTTGGACCTCAGGTGTGTCCTTGGGTGATTTCAGATGCTGGGTGTGGTCTTACTGCCTGGGAACAATGTTCCAAGGCTTCCCTGTGTGTTGGGTTTCAACCCACACACGCTCTGGGCCAGGGACTGAATTTAGGCCCCTGCCAGCTGCTTGGAGTTTACTCTTGCATATTTTATATGGGAAATATTACCTGACTCATCAGCATGGCCCTCTCATCAGTGTGTAAACTCTATCAATAGTATATTACTATACTGCTTTTTTATCACCATACTATAATATATTGATGTCACAATATGTTTACACTCCTTGCTTTAAGCACTCATTATGTTTTAGCAGCTACTTTTTCCTAAAGATATTTCTGCTAGAAACTTGGCAATGTAACCAACTCAACTTCCCTCCCACAGCATAGCCAGGGTTTCATCCCTCTTGGGTCACCATTCCCTAACATTTTGCTCAAATATAGACTAACTACTTTCTAAGCTTCTTTTTGTTTTTTGCTCTACTTGTTGAATTACTTTGTGCTCTTGAATCAACTTTAGAAGTTTCTAAATTCCATTTAAGTTTTGCTTTATTCATTTTTTTTTACCAAAAGATTATTGGATAATCAACTTTGTGGGTCCTCAGATGTCAAAGAAAAGGTGTTTCTTTTGTACTGATATTTGAGTGATACTTGTAATAGAATTTTAGTTTCAAAATTACCTTCCATCAGATTTTTCTAGGCACTACTTGTCATCTTGCAAACACTGTCCAATGTGAGAAGTCTGATGCTTCTGCAGATAAATGTTCCCTAGAGCCCACACATAGCCTTACTAGTTTTTAGTACATTATTTTATCTTTGAAGTTCGGAAAGATATATATGTATCTCCTGTTTGTTGCTTTCACTGTGCTGAAATTCAAACTCCAACAGGGCAGATTATCTCTTTTGCTAGTTTCTTTACTGAAAATGCTAAAAAATAATCCCCAGCAGCCTCTTGGTAAGTGCCTTCCTGCAGCATGAGCCAGGAGGAGAACCAGAGAGTGGCCCCCCAAGATCCGGCCACAGCCATGCTGGAACCCAGGCAGCTGCACAAAGAATCAATTTGCCTGCCCTTTTGGTAAGCGCCTTCCTCCTGCATGAGCCAGGAGGAGACCCAGTAGTGTCTCCTGTGAACCTACCGATGCACGGGCTTGGAATCAAACATTCCAACCACCCCCCTTAGCAACGGAGGACAGAGGTCTGAGCATCTCCTGGGAGGATGACTGTATGCAATATAGCAAATATGGGGGGGTCTCCTCTATCTTTGAAAGCAAGTGTTGTTTTCAGTTTTGTTGCATTATGATTAATTGCTTTACTCTATTCAATATTCTCTTTCAACTGATTTTCTAATGCTCTGTCTTTGGTTTGATCTTGCTATACCTGATTGACTAGACAACTATTGTGAAGATAATGAGATACACTATGGTACCTATTACTGTTATCCCAGTAACCTGCTGTGAAGTTCTGTACCAAATTCACTGCACTGTGTCAATTGGCTTTGTTCTGTCTTGTTCTGTTGTATTTCTACTACCTTCAAAATAAATAAATAAATAATCCCCAGCAAAAATAAGAGTTCACTAAGTCTTATTGATTGAATGAACAAATATGCAGGTTGCTCCATATATTAGGGAAATTCTCTTCTATTATTTCTTTGATTATTTTCTCACATTTGTTTCCTCTGTGCTCTCATCTGATGAGATTTTGGAACACAATATATCTATCATCTAAGCCTTCCTTTTCTTTCCATCCATAATTTTCTGTCATTTTCCTGCTCTCATATATTTATCCCTTTTTATATTCAGATTTGGAAAATTTCCTTACTTAATCTCCATGCATTGACTCTGGCTTTAGTAATGTTTATTATTTTATACAAGATTTATATTAACATTTTTAAATTTGGCAACTATATTTTAATTTGAAAAAGCTTTTCTTGTTTTGTATTTATTCCTTTTCATGGAGTTTGTTTGTTTGGTAACAGGGATCCAGCTCAACATGACCATTTTCTTGTTTTGTAGATATATAATTTTTCTAAATTGCTACAGTCCTACTAAATAGCATTTTTGGAGTTCTGTCTTTTCTTTGTTAGTCTTTGTTTGTTCGTTTGTTTATTTCATGCTGTTGAGTTCCCTCAAATGTCTGGCTATCACTGGCTGTTTGTTTCTACTGTAAACAAAATACCCCATCACTTCATACTGGGAGCTGGTGAGGTTTACTCTCCAGTCATGCTGAAGTCTGTCATAAATTCCTGACTTGAATTAAAGGGATAAAAATGGAGAAAATGAGGGAAAGCAGCTGGGAGACCGACAGAAGTGAATGTGAGAGATAATGGTGGCGATGGAGTAGCAGAACGAGGGTGGAGACAAGCTGACTGATTCTGGAATTGTTTTGGAAGTATTGGCTGCAGGCCAAATTGATGTACTGAATGGAAAAGAGAGTAATGAAGGATAAACTTTAAATGTGATGTTTCAGTAACTAAGGAAAGCCAACCTGTTTGGAGAGATGGGCAGCAACAGAAAAACACCCTACAACAATTTACTTTAGCATGCCACCACATGAATACATGGAGGATTTATTTACCTTATTAACAAAGTTTATATGTGATACTTTGTGCCAAATGTGATCTTAACGATGTGACTAGTGAGTGGCAGAGTGAGGATTTGGACCCAGGCTAACTAACCCCAATTCACAGGCTTTGGTTTTCTGTCAGGTTACCTCCTAGGGAACCCTGATGTGTCACCTACGTTCCGTGAGACTCAGTCACCAACACACATGGGAAGTGGAAACGGAAGTACATATACTCCTGTTTTCCTTCTAGACCTTCATTAACTCCAGCTCCTGCCACTTAATGTCACATCACTAAACCCCATAACTTTAAAAACAAAATAATTCTTACACCTGTCATTTTGTTACATTCCCTGGCTATCACTGTAAGTTTTGACATCTCAGATACTCTGCTGCATTCCCAGCTGGTTTTTATTTTCTCCACGTTTCAATCATTTTTATTCATTACCACCAGATTATTCAAAGCTTAAAGGCATCTTGCGCTATCCTTGATCAAAACCCTTCCGTGTCATCACGTTTCTTACAAAGAAATGTCTGCACTCTACCGCTGATATCTAAAGCCACCTCTAATTTGGCTTCAACTTCCAAGTTTGTCAGTCACCATTCCCCAGCATGTCCCTACTGCTGTCACCTGTACTAATTAACTGTTCCCTAGAATGTCCTCTGCGTTCCCAGCTCAGCATCTTTACTATTCCTCTCAGCGCATTTAGATTCTTTTCCTTTCCTACCTCAACCTAAAAGCTATTTCTCTTTGCCTGTCAAAATCGGACCCATCCACTACTACCTAGCTTTAAGGATCTTCCTTTTCCCTTCATAATTCCTTGAATTTTAGCTGGAAATGATCAAACTCTCTTCTAAGAATGTATCAACACTTCACTCTTCACAATAGAATCACCTGAGAGGAATTTGTGTGTCAGTCTGTCAGGTTCTAGTGGCTAAATCATCTGTGTCTTCTCACCCCCTCTAATGCTGCACCATGGCTGGCTTTAGCCATTAATGATAAAAGTATTTACAGACTTCAAAAACAGATGCAGGAATTCTCTCTCTTAGCAACTTTTGCCTCTCTCAGTAGGACCTGCAAAGCACTCCCCTTTTCTCTTGATTTCTAGTGGAGTGATTCTGCTTCCCAAATACACTTACGTCCTATAGTGATTGACTATACCTCTTCCCTGGGCATACACTAAAAGCAAGGATGCTAAGGGACTGACTCCAAGGTTAATGCTTTTGCAGACAGGATGAAATTTGAACAAATATTCTCTCCTCAGGTCTCAGGGAAATAAAGAATAAAATCCTCTGAAAGTTCCTTTTTAAATGCTGGGGAAGTTATTGGGAGGAACTACAGTTTTACAGACAGGAACAAAGTATCAAAAACTCATTTGTTCTTACCTAAATAAGAATAAATGGAATTTTTTTTCAGGTTTTTATTTTGCTAATGTCATATTTTCTCTCTGCAAAACACATTTTTAACTGGAATTTGCTTTTTAGTTGAAAAGAGAGTAATTTCTAGGTAGTTGCAATACTTATAAGTTAAATAGTTTGAGTATTTTGACCAGAAAAATAAACACCATATATTGTTGTAACTTTATAGCTTTAGTAATAAAAACAGGATATTAAATCAAATATACAGTGTGATTCAATTTTTTTTTATATTCTCTCCTAACTATGTAAGAAAAACTTGGAAGGAAAACTTCAATACATAAAAATTGTTTTATCTCTGGGAAATAGTGTTATTTTTCTCCTTTGTACATTTCTGCATTTTTTATAATTAGAATGTATTATTTATATATGAAAAATTTACCAAAACCACATCTTTTATATAAAAAAAGGAATTTTGGAAAAGCAAGGAATTGCTAGGACTTTTTATAGAGTTTACAAAAAGTTTTGGATTTAAAAATCTCAGTCTTTTTGAAATCCATCTTACTGAGATATAGTTTGTTTTTGTAATAAAATTATCTAATTTCAGATTTATAATTTCATGAGTTTTCACAAATAGATTCAGTCTTATAATAAACATCACAACCATGAAACAACACTTTTAGTATCCCAAAAATTTCTCGTGTCCAGTCATGCTTAACCAACTCTCCCAAATTTGGCTTCTGACTGCCACTACTTTCTATCTGCATAGTATTACCTTTTCTACAAGCATACATCAACAGAATCATATCTATGTGGTCTTTTGTGGCATTTCTTTCTGTTAGCATAATGCTTTTCATGTTCATCTATGCTGTTTTCAGTGGTTTCTGTAGTTCATTCCTTCATATTAGTGAGTAATTACTCATTCTATCTCTGTCTCTCTCTCTCTCTCTCTCTCTATATATATATATATATATATATATATATATATATACACATAACTTTTTGATAGACATTTGAGTTTTTTCCAGATTTTGCCTACCTAGAATGAACATTGATATAAGAAGTCTGCATGTGAACATTTGTTTTAATTTTTCTTAAAAAACTAAGTATGAGAAGGATTGCTGCATCTATAAGAACAATTGTATGGTATTTTGAATTTGTTAATATGGCAAATTAGACTGATTGATTTTTGTTTCTTTAATGTGTTTCTTGAGGCGGGGTCTCTTTGTGTAGTTTAGGCTGGCCTCAAACTTGTGACAATCCTCCTGCCTCAGCCTTCCAGGTACTAGGATTACAGGAGTGTGCTGCCATGCTCAGCAGACTGATTCATCCTTGAATGTTGAGCCAAGCTGATCTCCTGATCAATTGGTCATGATATATTAGCCTTTATTATTCATTCTGTTTTTTCATGTATTTTACTAGTTTTAATGTATGTTAGGGAGTCATACTGGTCTAAACTTTGCTTTCTGGTTTTGGTATTAGAGTCCAGCCTCGTGGGATGACCTTAGAAGTGCTCCCTTAGAGATCCAAGATGGCCAATTGATAGGTAGCATGGTAGAGAGCCTCTCTGAGAAAAACAACTCAGATGCTAGAATCTGACACCATAGAGAAGACCAGACAAAAGGAGAGGAATTCTCGCAACCCAGGAAGAAACTGAAGAAAAATAAAATAAAATAAAATAAAATAAAATAAAATAAAATAAGAAGTGTGGACAGAGGGCTGGAGCTGGGCACACTCTGGTAGCTGTGCTGGGTATGTCTTAGAGTCGGGTGACTCACAATCAAGCTGAGGTCATATCCCTACCGAGAGTGGGGGTTGGTGAGCTCGGGACTGTTGGTGGGAGGAGGCGCTGCAATGCGGAGTGGAGACAGCAAGCCGAGCTGTGTGGACTTTGGTGAATGATGAGAAATGGATTCCCCAGAGCGGGATGACCAGCTAGATGACATATTGGATTTGGGCAGGGCAGACTTGAATTGATAGCTGAGGCAACATCAGTTGGTGGATCCTGGCCCAGGGTGGATTGGTGGGATCTGCTCGGGCTGGACCATGCCCCTGGTTGAGACCCAATAGCCAGGGACAAGGCTCTCCCAAACCTGTGACATCCGCAGAGCACACACAGATGTACTGAAGATACTCACTGGTTGAGAGGGAAGGGGCCAGCCCACATTGCCCCTGTGTGCACCTCACAGATCAACAATAAACAGGGGAGGGCAGCATGGCCCTAGTCAATAAGCTGTAGAGGGACTGTAAGTAGTACGAAAAGGTCTGAAGACCTCCACCATTCACCTGTCTGAAAGAAACCAGAAACATGACAAGACAGAGAAACAACAAAAAGCCTCCAACCAACTCAGGGAAAATAAGCCCAGGAGAGGTAAATACAGAGGAGATTGAGGGCAACAGACATGCAATATCAGACACGGCCTCATTGGAAATAAAGAAATACTTCCATGACCTCATCGACGAATTTAAATCTGAAATTCTAACTCAGGTGAAGCAAGATATAAGATTAATAAAAGAAATGCTGGGTACTCCTCAAGAAGATACAAATGGAAGAATGGAGGAACCCAGTAAAAGGAGAGAAGCCTTTGATGAAGAATATAAACAAAATCTAGAATACATGAAACAGATCCAAAGAGAGTATCAGGAAATTAAAAACTCCATTGAAAGCCGGCAAAGCTTCTAAATAGAAACTAAAGGCAGACTTTCAAAACTTGAAGACAGGTTTGCAATGTGTAATTGCAAAAGGAAGGATCTCTTAAAAATAATAAGGAACCAGGAAGTAATGATACAAAGGCTAAAAAATGGCAAGAGGATTTATAACTTAAGAATAAAAACTGTGAACAAAGAAGCAGGGACAAATACAAATGAAATAAAAAGGCTATTCACAGAAATAATTAAGGAAAACTTCCCAAGCATAGGAAGTGATGTTCAAATATATGAGGCATACAGAACTCCAGCCAGCTACAACAAAAACAGATCTACACCCAGACATATAATAGTCAGGATCCCAGAAATCTATCATAAGAACAAAGTATTAAAAGCAGTCAGAGAAAAGAAATGATGACCTATAAAGGAAAACTCATCAAAATCACAGCAGACTTCTCGATACAAACTATCAAATCAAGAAGAGCTTGGAGCAAAATATTCCAAGCCCTGAAAGAAAATAACTTCCAACCCTGTTTGATGTACCCTGAAAAACTGTCTCTCAAAATTAATGGAGAGACAAGATATTTCCATGAAAAAGAGCAACTGGGGGAGTTTATGACCACCAATCCAACCCTGCAAAGAATGCTGAAGGACATTCTAGAGAGAGAGAAGAAAATCACCAGGATTCCAGGAACAATGGCAGAAAGGCCTCAATGAAAGGGCAGACAGTGGAATGAAGGAGAAAAGTAACAACAATGGCAGAAAAATAGCATAGCAGAGATGAGGCGGAGAAGATTGGCTACATTGCTGTTTTGTCTTGATTGATTTTATTCGAATTTGGTATGCTTGAGGGTTTCAAGTCTGGGAGTAGGGGCAACTACTCTGGGGATGGCAGGATTCAACAGGATACCCATTGTGGTTTGATTATTAACTGCCTTTGAAGTCCTGTAATGTCTCTAATGTTTGTTTTTTTATTAATAGTGCTATGTACTGCTGTTTAATTATACTATGCCTGATGATATAGAAATTTTATTGAAAATAACAAGAAACATCATGGTGACTACCATAGATCACCTCGTATTGTGGTTTTGTATGTCCTTTTCATTTTGTGATTCTCTAGGAATTTGTATGAATTTGTATTGTTGACTTGTTTTCGTTTATTTTTCTCTCTAATACAGAAAGGCTAGGTATGCATGTAGAGACTTATACATGTGTAGAACTTCTAAACAGTTTACGAGAATTGATTATAGTTATTGTAAAAAAAAAAAAGAGGAAAGTATTCTAAAGGATATAACTGCATGTATGTTTGAGTACATAGGATTGGTTACCATATTACTAAGTTTTTGTTGGATAGATGAACAGAGCTGATTGCAGTCTCACTGTTTAAATGTCTATTTTGTATGCTTTACTTTGTAACTTGAACAACTTCTTCTAGGAGGAAAATATGTAGTTGTCAACTAGTGATTTCTTACTGGTTTTTTTGTTTTGAAATTTTGTATTATTTCTACCCTCTTTCTGTTTCATTTTTTTTTCTTTAAATAAAAAAGTACTCCCTTATTTTCTGTTTCTGGGAAATTAAACAGTTGGTGGAACTCACTGATCTTTCCTGGTGTGATGATGGTGGTGGTGGTGGTGGTGGTGTGTGTGTGTGTGTGTGTGTCTGTAGACTTGGGGTGGAACTCGGGGTCTCATGCATGCTAACTACATACTGTATCACCAAGCTACCCTCCCCACCCATCTCACCACTTCTCCAATGTTTACTATGTCCTTTCTTCTCTTCCCATTTAATGGCTCAATTTTCTCTCCTCTTTTGGTTTTCCAATAGGTGGAAGCAAGAAATCTTGCTTATATTCTTTTTTTAGTGTAAGAATTTAATGCTACAAATTTCTTTCTCTCTGCTACTTTAGCAGCACCACATAAATTTTAATACATTTCCTCATTTAATTTTATTCAGTTCAAAATATTTTTCCTGATTTCTCTGTGATTATTTTCCTTGACCAGTATGTCATTTTAAGAGACACTGTAAATTTTCCCAGGTATTTTCCTGTCATTGATTTCTAGTACATTTTCATTGTGATCAGATTTGTATATTTTCAAACTTCTGCAGTTTTTAAAGTCTGCAAACATGGTTTATTGGAAAAATTGACTATGTGTACTTCAGTATTCATTCTACTGTTGTCTCACAGAACACTTTTGAAATGTTTCCCAGGCCCCATTAGCTGAAAGTGTTTTCGATGTGTGCTGTATATGAACAGATTTTACCATTGTTATGGCAATCATTGAGAGGTGTGAAAATCTCTCACCGTAAACTTGTATATCTCTTCTCTCAGCTTTATCAGTTTTTCTTCACGTATTTTAAAACTCTTTTATTAGTAAGTAGACCTTATAGAATATTTTGATTTTGCTCCTCCTGGTTTTTGATAATGATGTCAAATATTTTACTTATTTTATAAGCCTTATTATATAGTGTTACTTTTTAATTAAACTATCAGTTATTTTTAAAGAAATTAAAATGAAAAAAATAGACTCATTAATCACATACTTAATTTTTCTGATGTCCTTTGCTCCTTTATGTAGATCTATATTTCCACTGAAGTTCTAATTGAAGAATTTCCTTTAATGTCTCTCTGAGTGCAGATCTATGGGCAATGAACATTTCATTTGAAGAAATACATCACTTTTCTGAAAAATGATGTAACCTTCATTTATAAAGTATATTTCCACCGTGGAACAAAATCTAAATTGGCAGATTTCTCTGTTGTTTTGGTTTGTTTCATTATTATATTGTTTCTCATTGGCTTGATTTGCATAACTTTAAGTAAGCTGGCTAGCATTCTGATCATTATATCCTTATATCTCTCTATGTATTGTATTTTTTCCTTGTTTCTCTTGCCATTTAAATATTTTGTCTCTAGTTTTTATCAGTTTAGTTATGAAAGATACTATCATGGTTTTCATTATGTTCAACTCTTTCATGGTTTATTTAATTTCTTGAATGTGTCGATCTTCATAAAAGTTGAAATTTTTTTGGCTAACATTTCTTCACAGTCTTAACACACCTCCTCCCCTGCCTCAATTGCTTCAGGATTCTAGGTAAAATGTCATAGACAGCTTTCTACATTTTCCTAAGTGCTTAAAATTCTGTTCAAGTTTTTACATTTCTTTTTCTTCTTTTTATTTTAAAATTTAAAAAGAATAAAAGTGATGATACAGAATTTCAAAACAAAATAATAGGAGGTTAATGATGGCTAATGTAGTGTTGTTTTCAAAGTAGTTGCTCAGATTACAGGACATAAACATGAAAAACTGATCTAATGATGAAAGTAAAAATTGTTATTTTTGGTGAACCAACAGAGATTAATAGTATAATAGCATAATAGTATACCTATCATATATATATACATATACATATATACAAAAATCTTTTCTCTTCTTTCCTTTCATCTTTCCCACATCCCAGTTTTTCTTCTGAGCAACCTCCTCCCCCCTCACTCACCATGTCTATTGTACCTTTTGAATCTTATTTACTCTTTCAGTTTTTTAGGGAGACAATACGATGTTTATACATGTTAGTCAGATTTACTTCACTTATGAGTATGGTCTCGAATTGCACTCATTTACCTATAAAAGCCTCCAGTTTATCTTTTTTAGAGTTGAATTGTACTCCATTGTATAAAAATACCACGTTTTTCTTATCCATTCCTCAGTTAATGGACATTAAGGCTGTTTCCAAGATCTGGCTATTACAAGTTGTGCTGCTATACATATGGGTGCACATATGTCACTGCAGCATGATGTTTTCAAAATTTACTGCTGCTATATCTTCAAGTTAATGAAATTTTTCTTATGTAGTTTTTAATTTCAGATATTTTTATTTCCAGAGGATTCCTTTATGTATTTTTTAATTTTAATTTTATTAGCATATGTTTTAGTATATGAATTTTACATTCATATTGGGGTATTTTTGAAGCTTCCATTTTTTCAAATAAACTCCCAGAAACAGAAAACTCCTCAAGACCAAATTATCAAAGAGTTGTATGTGTGTGTGTGTGTGTGTGTGTGTGTGTGTGTGTGAGATAAAATTCCAAAATGTAAAGGAAAGAAAATCCTATCATTTAAAAGAAACATGAACAAACATGAAGGACATGGTGCTAAGTTGAGTAACTCAGGCACATAAAGACAAATACTGTATGATCTCACTTCTACTGAAATAGTAGTGAGACTCACAGAAGCAGAGAGGAGAACAGTTGCTTTCAGGAGCTGGGCTGAGGAGCATAGAGGAAATGGAGAGATGTTAGTCAAAGGACAAAAGCTTTGGGTTGTACAGTGATTAAGTGCTGGATAGCTAATGTGTAGTGTGATGACTATTTGATAATATTGTCTGCCTCGTCTACTTGATATTCACTAAAAGTAGATCTTAAGTGTTCTTACTACACACACATACATACATACACGGTGGTGATGAGTGTATTAATTAGATTAATTGTAGTAATCATTGTACAAAAGACTATACATGCACATAAAATTGTTATGTTGCACACCTTAAATGTGCACAGCTTTTATTTGTCAATTACACCTTCACGAAGCTGGAGGAAAACACTGCCACTTCTCATTATGCTAACGTCTTCTCTACCTCCATGAGCACAAGGAAATCAGTTATGACAGCTGTTTTAATGTTTCTGTTAATTCTATTGCATGTTATTTTTCATTCATTTCTATTGATTGACTGAGATATCTCCTGGATAGAGGCTGTCTTTTCCTGCATATTACATATTTTGTCATTTTTAATTGATCACAAGTATTGTAAATTTTATACTTCTAACTGCTGGATTGTATTATATCCACCTTCTGATACTGGGTTTTGTTCTAGCATGCAGTTACTTTACTTAGGATCTTATGAACCTTTTGAAATCCTATGTTATTCAGATAGATCAAGAGAAGCCTTAATTCTAGAGCTAACTTAATTCCGATATCAAGATAATCTCTGTCATGAATTCTACCTGATGCTCTGTGCATTGTATATGTGTTTATTTCCATTTTGTCTTTCGCAAATACAAACTGTTGCTGGCCTTCTGTGAGTTTAAGAAATTGTTGTAATTGCAACTTTATGTATTTTCCTCACTTGGTTTTAGTAGTCTGTGCTCCAGGGTATTCAGATTTGTTCAGACCTAATCAAAGACTCAAAACAATCTCTGAAACTCTGTCTTGGTTCAGTTCTGTGTTCTGCAGTTACTGACACCACAATTGCTATCTACTTTGACCTTTCCAAACGCTGAACTCTTATCTTTTCATCAATTTAGTTATTTGGTTTGAGCTCTCCATTATAGTGCTTTAGCCTGGTGACTTTTTTTGGCAGTGTTCTGGGTCATTTTGTTTGTTTTCCTTTGGTCAAAGTTCACTAGAGTCTGCTGTTCAATGTCTGAAAAAAGTTTTTTTTTTCAAACAAGTATACTAGTTATTTAATAACTTAAGTCTGAAGGGTCATCTTACCCTGTCATTCCACAATCATCTGAAATGAAAATTTCTTCATCCATTCTCTATTTGAAGACCTGTGCTCAGCATATATAGAAAAATGCAGAGAAGACTTTCAATACTAATTTTATTTGTACTGAAATACAAATTTTATTATCGTGGAAGAGGAGCTGAAGATTCAAGTATCTATGATAGAAAAGTTATCAATAATGAAAAACAAATACTTACAAATAGAGTAGATATCTGACACTGATTTGGTTTTAGAGTTCCAGATTTGTAGATAAGGAGTGAAAGTCACTTTTTCCCTTCAGTGGAAATGATGGTTTTTTGTGTGACTGACTTTAAAGGTCACTGGAACACCAAAATCATGCATCGAAGAACACTTGAGAATGACTCTAAAATTTTTTAGAGTGTAAATCTTAATACTGTAAAAGAATCTCAGTATTTCCTGTATCATCTCTAACAGATGACCATCCAACCCCTCCATATACACGCTGTATGACAAGTCACCATTGTCTTCTGGAAGGACACCTCCTAACACACGAGCCTTTGATCATTCGGAATCCTTTCTATACCATGTAACCCAACAACTCTCTCTCCTATTTATCTACTATGTTCTCCTGAATAATGTAGACTATATTGTGTTAAATAATTGATGACCATTGTAAGACCTCCCTTAAGTCTTTGTTATCTGGATTAAAATCCACTAGTGTCTTATAGGTAACATGGATTTCACACTTTCTCACCATACAAGCCATTATTCACTGGACCAATGCCAGTACATTGCTTTTATCCTTAGCAAGTGATTACCAGAAATGATACTCTAATTTAAATATAAAGTGAACAAGTCAATTATTTCCCATGACAAGGAAACTAGACTTCTATTAACTCATCTTACAGTGGCAATAATTTCTCCAAAATGTGAGGAGATTTAAATTCTAGGTCTATCTGGAACTACAGGTAATTTAAAATGCGTTTGTTTCCTACCCTATTAATATATGAATAGCAGAGATGATCTTAGGGAACCCATCAGTTCTTCTATCTGTCTCAGCTTTGGGTGGAGATTCATGCAGGTTTCAGATAATTTCTTTCAAAAATCAATGTAACTTTCATTCTCTGAGTTAAGGCAAATGCCTGCTGTTTGAGACGATGACTTTTCTTCTGATATTTCCTATCAGCTGCCAGCTGACAAAAGCTACTATGTAGGAAAAAAAAGAGTTTTGTAAATCTCTATCAATAATGAGAATGAGAAATCCATTTAAGAACTGGAAAAGAAGATACTAGTTTTGGGTTTCAGTCCCATAACAAGAAAAGTCATAGACAGAAGACGTAGCCTAATATATATTTCTTTGTGGAAAGTATTCGATGCATTGCACCTAGAGCAAAACAGTGTTTTAATCTGTATGCCTTGGTTTTACACAGGTTGTGACCCACCGGTCCTTATCTTACTTGGTCTCTGTAATATTCTGTATGGTTGATCATATCTCCTTCCTGTAATTCTTGTTTTAACCACTAGGGTAAAAACCCATGACTCTTCTTCCATTCCTCAATTCTGACTTTTTTAACCGTTGATGTTGATGCAAACCTTCCTATCTAGTACCATTGGGTGATTTATCTCACTTTCATCCATTGAGCTGCCAAAAGAAGTGCACCCCCATTTCCATAGAAAAGACCTTTTTTGAATTCTAGACATTTCCTTTTACATATCCCACTTATTTCCAAAACTGACCTCATCATCTTTTCTTCAATATCTTCTTCTGCCTCCTAGATTACCACATCATACATCATCACTCTCCTTTCTTTATTTATATTGCATACTTCAGCATGTCACACTCTTCTGTGTAAATTGTTTCCTGGAGGCGGAACCTCTTCACATTAAAAAAACACCACCAGTAGTGCTCTGCATTGTCTGTCTCCCCAGTCTGATTTCACACACTCCATCTGCACCTCACGTTCTAGTTCATCTGTGCCTATGAATATATCATGTTCTGTATTTATGGAAGCCTAATTATATTTCAGGTACCAGGCCATAACACTCTACACTTATTATTTGGTGTAACCCATATTCCAACGCTATATGGTATGTCCTGTTAGTGTTCCTACTTTCAGAGGAAGACACGGAGGCTTAGAGGCTAAATAATTTACCCAAGCTTGCAGCCATGAAGTGGCAGAGCCAGAATTCCCACTGTTAAGCATGATGTTATGCTGCTTTTCTCATGCCTTGTAGAAGCTGTTCCCCCAGCCTGAGATTCCCTTACCCCACCTGCTTGTTTTGACTGGTTGATTACACTTTTCCTTTAAGATAACTCAAGCTTCACCTCCTTCGAGAATCCAGAGGCTTCGCCGTGATCCCTTGTTTCTTATGTTTCAGGAGTCTTGAAAATTAGATCATCTTTCTCTTCCTTAGAATCCAAGCCCGTGGCAGGCAAGGACTGTGTCACATTTATACCCAGTGCCTAGCATGGCACCCGGGATACAACAGAAACTCCACATATAACTTTGTAATAAGACTTTGAATGAAGCTCAAATGTAGCTGTCTTTGATGCATTGCATTCTCTCACTGGTTTATTGTCTGGCCTCACATAAAAAAATATTTCTATTCTCATCCTCTTCATGCATAAAATAAAAAGATAGCATTGTGTCAGTAATTTTCCCAAAAGTTGCTGCCCAGCAGCACCAGCCTAAACTGGGTACTGGTTGGGAATAGAAAACCTCAAACTCTACTCCTGATCTACAGAATCAGAAACTTTCAGTTGTAGAACCAAGAAACCTGTGCTTAACAAGACTTTCAGGTGATGGTCCAATGTGAGCCATATTTGAGAGTCTCTAAACCTAATTCTAAGTATCCACCAACAAATCCTACCCAGCACCTGTTTTCGTCGTACAGAAAAGCTTTGTCAGTTTCCCCATTAAATTATAGACTCACCAAGGATGTTTCCTATTCGATGATTCCTTCATGGGCCCAGGATGTCATCTCTGACAGAGTGGGTGGCCAGTCTGGAGACATGGGCTCCAGGCCCAAAACTTCAGTCTTGCTGTAATGCAAATGACTTCTCCAAACCTCAGTTTCTGGAGGTTGAAGACATCTGTGTACCTCTTAATCCTTTCTCTTTCCTACTTAGAACAAATCACTACTGAAAATCTTGTATTTAGCATTTCCATATAAGCTTTTAAAAATATCACTTTATTTAAGCGAGGCACACACCCACAAATGCATCACCATAATCTATACCACGAACCTATCTAGCACTTCTAAAAGTTTGTTTCTGTTCTCTTTGCTTCTGCTGCTGCTGGTGGTGATGTGTGTATGTGTGATAAGAGATCTCAGCATAAACCTACCCTCTTAACAAATATTCAAATACACAGTACACTACACTGCTGGTAACTATAGGCATTACATTACAAAGTAGGTCTCTAAGAGTAAGTATCTGAGATAAGTGAACGTTTACCCTTTAACTAATATTTCCCCATTGATCCCCTTCCATAGTCCTCCTACATTTCTACCCCATGCACCTATCAGTTTGGCCATTCTAACACATAAATGTTAGATCAGACAGTATTTTGTTTCTGTGGCTAATTCCACATAACATGGTATCTGCCAGGTTCATCCATGCCATGACAAGTGGCAGGATTGCCTCCTACTTTAAAGCTGGATAATTTTCCATCTAGTATATGTATCTGAGCTAGAAGAGTTATCTGCACTCTAGTGTTCATGGAACATTATTTGCAACACCCATGCATGCTTTTATCTTATGATCTTGCAGCGTTTGTCTAGATGTATTAACTAAGCAATTAATAGTACTATCTCTGCCGTTAATCTTTCCTAGAATGGTATCCTATAATACATATCGTACAGTAGCTTTTGTTTTCTTTTTCCGCTTAGTGTATTTGTGAGGTTTAGGTATTTCTGATAAATACATTGGGTTTTAGTTCATTAAACTACTGAATAACAATCCATTAAATGGATTTTCTACAATTTATTTTCCCATTCTTCTGCTCACAAGAACTTATTTCTAATTTTTCACTCTGATAAGCACTGTGTAACCAGCATGCTCTCTATTTGTTCTGGGTTTACTTCAGCAACTTTATTTCTGAAACAAGGTATATGTGCCTTCGATTTTATTAAATATATCTAAAGTGCTCTCCTAATTGTGCATATATATGAGGTACTAATCAGTCTCATTATGAGCAGTTGGTATTATCAGACTTTCAGCTTTCTCAGAATGGCAGGGCTGAAAGGAAATTTTGTGAGTTTTCTTTGGGAGAGAATTTAATATCCATTTGATGCATTCACATTTTTTCATTATGTATGGGATGTGTTCTGATTTGCACCTAAGGACATCCATTTTTCCCTTAGTGACCAGCTCCAAAATTTCTATGAAACCCCAGTGGTCCCCTTTTTCCAGATGTTTTTGGGCTGGTTTCTGCTTTGCATGCCAACCATTTTGATGCTAGCTGAGATAAAGTTGACATCCATCATTCCTGTGTAATTATTAATACTGTCCCTTCATTTGCAAAAATGACCCAGTTTGGGTAATGAATCAACACTAACCCTAATGCCAATTCCATTATGGCTTTTACTTGACTATTCTGACATCCCATATTTGCCCATTTTCCCCCCTGCAAACCTGAGATCTCTGAGACTGCTGACCACTTTATCCATGATTGACTTCTAATAATTGCTCAGTAAATGTATGTTTCAAACCAGCCACTGCACTGTCATCCAAAAGGATCTAGTAACTTATGTTTTATTCTCTTTCTATGGGTTTGGGTTGACCCCAAATCACTTTTCCCTTGTTGGGGAGAAATACAAGAGGACTCTACTGGGAGGAAGGTATCATGAAGTCAGTAACCAAAGTAAAAAGAAACCAAGTTCTGTTTTACTTCAAGTCTTTGTTTAACAATTGCATTTCACGAGATAATTATAATAAGTCATTGTGTTTTTAGCAGGATAATGTGATACAAAGCCTTACGGATTAGAACTATTCAGGGAGTTATTAAGTAGACCCAGGCATAAAAAGAATTACTCTTCAAGGAAGGTGTCTTGTAAAATGAAAATAATAATAATAAAGTGATGTTGATAGTCTTTGGTCGCCATGGAAATATTGGTTCATCTGCTCGTGTTAGGTATTGTAGTTCGTTTCGCTGTGTTAGGCTTAATAGAAAATCACATACCCAGTGACATTTTTTAATCATGTCTGGGTTTTAAAACATTCGCTGGACTGAGGTGGTAGTGGGTGAATGCAGAATTCTGCATTTCAGTTCATGCATGGATGTGACCTCCCTGTTGGTTTTAAAAGACAGAACAGTCAGGGCTTTCCACTTAATCCTTCTTTGTGTGCATGAGATTAGAAATGTTTGCTGTGCATGTGGCAGCTCCTGTATTTTTAGACTGCTTCCAATTTCAAATTTCTGTCCCTCCATTAAAACCCTGTGTTGCATTGAAAATGTAGCTAAGGCGACTACAATTGAAAGCCTGCGAGGGAAATGGGCATTCGTATCAATTTTTATCAACTTGATCAGTTTGTCCCATCATTTATGCTGTGAATTGAGTAGGTACGGCATGGAAGCCTGGCAGAATGGGGATGGGGGAAGGGAGGAGACAGATGCTAGTATTTATTGAACACATATGATCAAGGAATTGTGTGAACCAACATATTTAATGATTTATCTTGACTCATGCTTTGATGTGTACCCCAGAGTCACAGATGAACTAAACTTTAGTTCATACCTCCTTTGCTTCCATTTACTTGTGGAACCCCAAGTCCCATAGGATGAAAGCAAATTTCCACTGTCTTCCTGCAATCCACTTTACCACCTCCTCCCCTCTGCAGGGGCTGCCCCTAAGAACCCTTTCATTCTCACTTCAATTCATTAATGTTAGCCAACTGTTTTGCAACACGTTGTTAAGACAGAAAGGTCAACAGGCCCTTTTGCATGATCTTTAAAAGGCTGGTAATGTCAAGATAAATGTATCCTCTTAAGTCTGTTTTTAAAGGCCAGAATCATTCATGCATTTTCGGGAGAGGATAATGACATCAAAATTATTACCAGGAACCGATCCCTGCTATCATCCAGCCAGCTAGGATTTACAGCTCTGCTGGACAGAAGCCCTTGCTACCAAGAGCCTGTGTCCATGCCTAGTGGACTCTGTTAGGGTCGGAAGAGCAAGTCATTCTCCTGACCTCTGATATAAAATGGGATTCACCCTGGATAAATGAAATACCTTCATTTGACCCAAAAATTCTTAGCTTATATAGAAGCCTGTTTCACTGGGTATAAATATATAGTGTGTGAGGTACATATGCATGCATTTGCAGTTATAGAATGTAGCCACTTTGTAGTTCAAAGACATGGCTTTTAAAAAGCCACTTGGATTTAAGTTGGCTAAAGAGCTGCAAGTCTCAAGACTGTGATCAGGGTGCAATGGCTCAGACGTCTTAATTTCTACTTCTCTTCAAAGACTCAGGTTTAAGGAGTTCCAGTGTTGCCCAAGCACCACGATGCGTACTTTGCATCTTGCTGATGTCCTGGGATGATGTAGGGGAATGTAGACTGTGGAATTTTACAGAGAAGAAGTCCCTGAGGGCTTGGAAGTTGAGCAACTTACCAAGACTGTGCCACTTGGGCCTTTTTATTCCAAATACTATCACCTATTTTTGCATTCTGCTCCAATCTCAACAGGACTATCATCAAAGTTAGGCAACATTTTAGAATTTAGAATTCATTTAGACATTGTTGGAATGCAGCCAGATGTGGTCACCAAAAGATGTTTCAGGATCACCTCTGGAGACCCTAAACTTGAGGTGATTATTTCTCCTCTTGATTATTGCTAAATCAGGCAACAGAGGGGGGATCTCTAGGAAGCTCCCATTGGGTTCCTTGTTCCTTTGGGTGTTATAAAGGAGCCATAGGACAAGAGAAGTCCTGACAGGAAATTCAGTAATGTAAAAGGGCTGAAGTTATATTTTTACTTTATAGTCTAAAATCAAAGGTGTTTAGTTTTTGCTGGTGAAAACTTTAGCCAGGCCTGGTAGTACGTGCCTGTGTTTCCAGCTACTCAGAAAGCTGAAACAGGATGATTGCAAGTTAGAGACCAGTTTGGACAACTGAGCAAGACCCTGTCTCAAACTAAATTCTTTAAAAAGCACTGGGGAAATCATTTAGTGGTAAAGTGCTTGCCTAGCACACTGGATGACCTGGGTTTAATCCCCAATACTGCCAAAGAAAAATAGAATACTTACAATGTCGGAGCTATGATACCAACCTTAAGAGCAAGTATCCTTTAATTCTAAACAGAATGAGTGGACAGTCTGTGGAGCTTGGAGGCAGGGGTTGAAAAACAAGATTTGGGATAATGTAGTCCCAGAAAATTTGTACCTCAGGCAACAAACTGGAAAGAGTTTTAGTGATAAATTATGTAGGGGAAGGCAAAAATTGAAGTGTAAAACCAATATTGACCTCTTTGTGTCCCTAAAAGCCCTGTCATCAAAGCAGAAACTTTGTGAGTCCAAAGGCTTAGCAGTGGTATGGATTCATCTTGGAGAATGAGACTGTCTACCCCTAAGAGTTCATCTCCATGTCTTTTGACTGACACCAGCTCTCTACAGTGTTATGGTTCATAGCCATTTGTGGTTCCCCTCTGATTTTGTTCACATCTGAGGATTGTTTCAGTTGCTTTTCCAGGGCAACAGCCTCCAATATTCGTAGGGGTTAGTAACTCTTGTCAAGGGAAAGTCTCAGCACTGAAATCTCAAAAGATGGTCAAGCCTCTTGGGTTTTATCTCACTCCATACTAGAGCCACTCCCATAAAATATATAAGTCCTTGTTTTAAAATTCTAGTATCACTGAAATGCTATGAATTATATTTAAAAAACCTATTTCAATAAAATCCTGCATATTTCCTTGAAAAGATATATACCTATATGGCTGTAAAATAATTGATTGGTTTATTTTGCTATTATTCGGTTTTGCACATAATGGGTTTATTCTCAAGAGGGAACACAGTTATTGACAGCTTCATTATTAGGAAATAATGCTTCTGTGTTTAGGTATCTTTCCTCCAAAACTAGGCTTATAAAATTTTAGCCAAATGTAGCTCTGTCACCCTTGCACTTTACTCATGACACCATAGAAGTGCCTGTGTTTTTAACATCATTATTAAGAGAAGCTTTGGGTTCTCACCTTTGCTATCTGGTTTATATTACCATCCCTGGAAAGCAAGGACTAAGATATTGTTACTTGTATTTAGACAGGGGAAACTCTTAAGAGGTCAACCAACACAAAGCTCTAGCCAGCAGAGAAATTCCAGGGAGCCTTCAGGTGGCCCAAACTCAGTCCAGGCACCAGTGTGCGCTGGAAGCGTGATCCAGAACTTTCTGGCACCAGTATCTTCCCTTGTCTCCTGTTTATCCCTCTCTGCTGCTTTTTAAGGGCACTGTCTGACCTTAGGCAAATTACCCAAGTTTCCTTCTCACAGCTCTCATCTGAAAAGTGAAAAGAAGAATAAATATCTGAATTAATTCCCAGGAAGAAATCCTTTTCTAAGAAGGATTTGCACCAGCGCTACATAGGGAGAAAGGAAATAAAGGAGGATGTTTACATCTCGCTTTTTTATTTTTGCTGAACTTGGCTTCTGGAAGAGGAGTGACAGAGTCACTGCTTCCCAGCTCCAGGGGCTCTTCTGCAAAGACATCTTAAGAGTTCTCTCCTTGACTTTATGGAAAGTGTCAAACTTCTCAGGGTCCTACACTAAAAGGCTGATCCTTGGAGCTCTGCTGCTTTGAGAAGGCAGAGATGGTTTTCAGCCCCTGTGCTTCGTAGGAGGAGCCAGAGAGAAACACAGAATCCTAGGCTCGCAGAGCACCCAGCTGGTGCAGACTTCCAAGCTGTTAGAGCTCAAACCCCTCTGATGAGAGATAAGAAAACAGATCAGGGAAAGGATTCCAAGAAGACACCAGTAGCATTTTGTTCCAACTAGAAGGCTTCCTCCTGCCCCCCATCTTTGTTTTTAAAACCATGAAATCTTTGGGAGAACTGAGCGAGAATAAATAAATAAATAAATAAATAAATAAATAAATAAGCCAGTGACAGGAGCCGTGGAGTGGAGAGAATGGGGACACAATGTGAGGTTGGAGAGTGACATTTCTCAAGTCAGGAAAGACAGTGGGATGGGGAGGAGACTTAGAGACTGGTTTAGTTTCCTCCGCTGCACACCGATGGCCTGGCCCACTTAATGAAGGAACAGCCTCCTCTGCCTGTGATTCCCTAATCTACACCACTCTGCTCCACTAGGAGAAGACCCTTAGGATTTCCAAGGCTCTTTCCCCTGCCTTCACTGCTGAAAGTTCCCAGATGACATGGAGCCCATAGCAGCCAGAACCATAACCTAAACCAGCTCAGAGAAACCCTGTTAGTCTTTCCTCATGAAAGAGGTATTTTTCTTTGCAATGTTACGTATATAATATTCGCCCATGTGTGCATATGTGCTGTTTTGCTCCCACGTGAAAAAAAGTGTAAATAAAAGCATGCACTGTCCAGATTTGTCTCTCACTTTTTAAAATTTATTTCTCAGCAACCCGTGTGTCAGTTCCACCTCTTTTCTGTTATCATATCCCTTTTTCCCCACAGCTCAAAAAGCAATCATTGAATCCATTTGTCTCAACACTGTTGTCTGTCACATGCCGTCAAGCCTGGTATTTTATGCCTGTTTCATTTCTCTACAATCAAAGATATTTTAAGATAAATGAGGACAGGAAAGGTGTTCAGGAATAGAAATAGCAATATCCTGATTTAATCTATTCCCATCTGGGTACCTTGCCCATTCGGTTCAAGTGGTGGTTATACTTTTTAAAAAATTATCCCCCTTTAAAAATGCAGTGTATCTGAAGCCAAAAAAAAAAAAATCAGCCCTACATGAATGACTTTTGGGAAAATTGCTTTCTATTATCAATATTTTCTAGAAAGAACCATAATGAGAAACGAGTCCCTTCTGAAGTATGTGCTGTTTCTCCTTTGAGACCTTGCTGATTAATCATCCCAAAGTTCTGAGCCATAGAAACCAGCATGGAGTTTTTCTCCAAGCTTTATAACCCTGAGTGACTTAGCTTTATTCCCTCCCCAACCCTGCCAGCTATTGAGAGGCAATGAGCAGAACTAGAGTTGTAATGTGTCTTCTATCACAAAAAGCCTATTTAGGGTGGTAAGCCCCCACTGTAGAGCTTGGTCAGTTAAATCGGATGGAGGAACAAAAACTTCATTACTTTAGGATAGAACAAATACCCCAGAAGCATAAATTAAATACTAGATCTGACTTCTTAAGCAATTACTATGAACTAGACACTCTTCTGAGCACTGTGACTATTTATCATTATCAATCACTACAAACCGACAGATAAGTGTTCATAATTATTATCATTTTTAAGAAACTTGGAGTTTAAAGACAAGAAGTCATTGTTTTCAGAGGGAAACCCATGCACCGTGCCTAGATGGAGAATTAGTCTGTTGGGTCTCTGGATGCTTCTGGAGCTCTTTGGATACAGTGCTGTGCTTCCATCTCTGCTCCTCTCTGACTTGGCTTCTGACAATGGATTTGCCACATCTGAACCCAGCCTGTAACTTGGCAGCCCCTCTGGCACCCATGGGCTTACAGCGAGGGTCACCTTGGCCTCTTGCTTGTCTTACTTGAGGTAAAAGAACAAAAGGACATCAGAAGATTCACATTTCACTTAATATAGTTGACATACTTCTTTCCATGCATTCAACTTGGCTCACATTTCACATGCATCACTGTGTCTAAGTAAAAACAAAAATATTGTATGTTTGTCTACGACCAGCATTATTCAAGTATTAAAATCACCATCTAGCAAGGGGAGGTTCTTCTGCCTATAGAAGATCAACTCACAGCAGACCAGCCCTGTTGCTGAGAACTAAATAATATGCATGATACACTTTTGAGATAGTTGGGAAATAATCATAAAATAACCACGTTTGCCAAGCCCAAAGTAGCCATGAACCCAAACAGAAGGGAACCTAAGGATGAAGTAGAGGTAATATTGGCTAAGATAATGGCCAGGGATTTTCTAAAACTGATAAACAGGCTAGCCAACTGTAATGGTTGTTACATTATATCAGCTTGAGAAGTTTAGAAGTTTAAGCAACTCAGGGAGCCAGGGTCTTACTTTGTAAACATCCTCATCCTGTGGAGGGCAGGGAGATGTTGTGAGTACCACACCCACCCTAGGGGTTGTTAGCCTGCTCACAATGTAAGAGAGGCCTGCTCTTCCCACCTTTTCTGCTCTTGCTGCTTTTGCTGTCTTCTGCCACCTTGAAGTGTTGCCCCTCTGCCATGAGCCACTCTGCCTTGGAGCCAGCTGATTATGGACTGAAACTTCCACAAACTGTGAGTTAAATAAACCTTTCCTTCCTTAATTTTGGGTGTCAAGTAACTTTTCTCAGCAACTAGGAAGAAGTAACTAAGATACCCACAGATTCAAAAACCTTGGCAACCTGTACAGATAAAAGAGAAAATAAAAAGATACAATAGACAAATAACAAAGTGAAACTTTTAAATGCAGACAGAGGGAAAATAGAGACAAAACTTTGAAAGAAGAGATGAGGGAGATCTCTTCATCTTAGCTGAAGTTATGGAAGAAAAAATAAATGGAATCACATTTTTAATGAACTAAAGAAAAGAATGAAAAATATATTCTTACTATTGACTATATAAAGTAATAATAAACATAAAATATTATAATGTTGCTTTGAGTTTAAAATGTATTTAGAATTAACACACTCCCAAAACACTGGCATAAAGTGTGGGATGGACATTACTGGAATTGGAATATGCCAGAAAGTGACAAAAATTAATTTCTATGAGACTAATGTGTCAAGTATCGACATTATAAACTGAACAGTTAAAAGATGAGTGATATTGTATGTTCGACAAATCAAGTACTTTTAAAATACAAGAAAAGATTGAAAATAAGAGAATGAAGAAATGTGCCACAAAGATAGTTTAATAACAGATGATTGTACTTAACAGCAACAAGTATTACTAGAGATAATGAGGCCATTTCAATATCATAAAAGGGTCAATCTGCCAGGAGGATTTAACAATTCTAAACTCCTACTCACCTAAAAATATAGCCTGAAACTTAAAAAAAACAAAAAAGCACAAATGGGCAAAACTAAAAATAAAAGCATCTGTCTGGTAGTGAGAAACTAACAATTCTCAACAACCGATACTGTATAACACACATTTTTAAAAAAAATCTAAGCAACATAAAGATTGAATACATATTCTCTTCACAGTAATATTGCACTATAAACAAAAAAAGAAATATAACCAGAAAATTCTCAAATATTAGAAAGGAAAACAATACTTTTCTAAACAGCCATGGACCAAAGAATTACAATGGAAATTACGGAATATTTCTGGCATTGTCTTGTTTCATTCTGGGAGTTTAGCATGCTGGGAATGTTCTATGTCTTAATGTAGATCTTAGGTGGTTGGTACACAAAGGTACAGTGGTACACTTTGTAAAAATTCACCCAAGTGTACATTTATAACCTATGTACTCTCCTGTCTAGTATGGTATACATCAGTTGAAACAGAAATTACATTTAAAACTATTAGTGTATGTTCCAATTGCTTCTTGCAAGGAAATCTTCAAATTGCTTTCAGCTGCTGAAAGTTTATGTAAAAGGACTGAATTGACTAACCAAGATTTTGCCAGTATTCAGAACATCAAAAACAGTAAGCTGTACCTTTCTAACATGAAAGTCAATTAAGAAAGAACTCAAAAATGTTTATAAACTAGAAAATTAAAATAAAGGGCTCTAATGAACTTATGACTTATAAATTAAAACTTTATAATGAATTTTAATTTTTTAATTTTATTTAAAGAGGAAAAAAGCAAAACAGAAAAAGGGGTAGAAACAATACAGAATTTCAGAAAAAAATAAACAGTATGAAATCACTAGTTGATAAATTACATATTGTCTTCTTAGACATGGTTGTTCAAGTTACAAAATTAAATCATATAGAGTAGACATTCATATTGTGAGGCTACAAAGAAGTTCAATGATCCAATAACAACTTAGCAACATGGTTATGAATCCTACACACTTAAACATAAATGCAGTTATATCCTTTAGAGCATTTTCTGTTCCTCCTTTTACTTTTTTAACATTTTTTTTTATTTAAAGCGAAACAAAAGCATGTAAAGGGTAGAGATAATACAGAATTTCAAAAAAAAGATAAGCAATAAGAAATCACTAGCTGATAAATTGCATATTGTCCTCTTAGAAATAGTTGTTCAAGTTACAAAATTAAAGCATACAAAGTAGATATTCAAACAGTGAGAGTGTAAATAGCTACGCATGTATGAATCTCTACATATATTTCTATCCTTTCTGTATTAGAGGAAAAAACAAAATGTAGCAAGACAAAACAAATTCCTATAAAAACATGAAACCAAAAAGTCTTATAAAACCACAGTACAAGGTTATCTACAATGATTACTGTGTTGATTCTTATTATCTTCAATAGAATTGTCTATATCATCAGGCATAATTGAATATAGCAGTATAATTGAATATAGTAGTACATAACAATATTAGCAAAAATAAAACTTTTAGACAGTATAAAACTTCAAAGGCAGGTAATAATCAAACCAGAATGGATATTCTAGTCAATCTTGTCATCTTCAGTGCAGTTGCCTATACTATCAATCATAACAGCTTTAAATAAAATCTATCAATACAAAACAGTGATCTAACAGACCAGATTCGATCACGACCAGTCATGGTAAAACAGTGTAGGTTATACAGAACTTTAAGTTAATAGGAAATTAAGGTTGATTACCATACTGTAGCCTGTTATTTTTGGGATTATTGTCTGTGCCCTCAAATCTAATACAGGTAGAATGACTGGAACAGAATATAATACATCTAAGCAGAGTAGTGTGAGTAATGTGGGTTTTAAATCCTGGTGCACTGTTAACAATATAGTGTATCAAGGTCATCTATGTTAAAGATTCTAGTTATCCTTCTCTGACTCATTTCTGCTATGCTATTTTTCTGCCTGTTTGTCTAGTTTTCTCCTTCATTCTACTGCCTGCCCCACTCATTGAGGCCTTTCTGCCACTGTTCCTAAAATCCTGGCATTTTTTTTCTCTCTCTCTAGAATGTCCTTCAGTATTCTCTGTAGGGTTGGATTGGTGGTCACAAACTCCTCCAGTTCCTCTTTGTCATGGAAGCATCTTGTTTCTCCATTAATTTCTAGTGACAGTTTTGCAGGATACATCAATCTGGGCTGGAGATTATTTTCTTTCAGGGCTTGGAATACTTTACTCCAAGCTCTTCTTGAGCTGATGATCTGTGTCAAGAAGTCAGCCGTGATCCTGATGGGCTTACCTTTATAGGTAATCTGTTTGTTTTCTCTGATGGCTTTTAATATTCTGTTTTTATATTGGATTTCTGGTATCTTGATTATTATATGTCTGGGTGTAGATCTGTTTTGGTTGTAGGTGGCTGGGGTTCTGTATGCCTCACATAACTGAATGTCATTTTCTTTTCCCATGCTTGGAAAGTTTTCCTTAATTATTTCCGTGAATAGCCTTTGTAATTCACCTTTATGTATTCCTACTTATTTGCTCACTTCTTATTCTTAAATTGTAGATTCTTTTGTCATTTTCTAACCTTTGTATTGTTACTGCCTGTTTCCTTGTTATTTTTAAGAGATCTTTCCTTTCATGATCACACATTGCAAGTTTGTCTTCAAGTTTTGATAGTCTATCCTTAGTTTCTTTTAAGGAGTTTTGCCAGCTTTCAATGGAGTTTTTAATTTCCTGATAGTCTCTTTGAATCTGCTTCATGTATTCTATATTTTCTTTATATTCTTTATCGAATGTTTCTCTCCTTTTTTTGTGTTCCTCCCTTCTTCTGTCTGTATCTTCCTCAAAGATGCTTCCTGAGAGCATATTTTATTACTCTACCTATATCTTGCTTTACCTGATTTAATATTTCAGTTTTGAGCTCATCTACAAGGTCCCAAAGATATCTCTTAATGTCCATTGAAGCCATGTCTGATGTTGCATGTTTGCTGCCCTCAGTCTCCCTTGTTTTTCCCTCTCCTGGATCAAGGCTCTCAGGATTCTGGGCTGGGGGCCTCCTCCTGCTTCTCTCTCCTGTCATGGCCCTGGCTTCCTCCACACAGGTTACAGTGCAGGTCCCAGCCCCCTTCCCTGTTGGTCACATTTCCTCCAAAGCATGCTGGCGAGAGACCTCTGCCTTCTCCTGCCTGCTCTTGTCACTGAGGTGTAAGCAGCGGCTGCATATGCCTGCCTCTCCTCATGGGCCAGCCAAACTTTAGGGGCCTTCACCCGGTTAGTGCGTGCTAGGCACAGGGAATCTATTTGGGACGGCTCATTGGGTCCTGGCCAGGGGCGTGGCCCAGTCCAAGCAAATCCCACAAATCTTCTCTGGGGAGGGAGCAACCAACTGAAGTCACTGTCACTCCCAGTTCAGTCTCCTCCTGCCCGATTCCAACATGTCACCCATTTGGTCATGCCCTTCCTGTTGGGGGGTGTCTCATTCCCAGCACTGACTGTGGATTAATGAAGGTCCCTTCGCTGACTCCACTCTCTGTTGGGCTCACCAACCCTGACTTCAGTGCTGCTGTGCTTCCTGTGAGTGGCGGTGGGAACAAGTTCGGGTGGCTCTGCCGGCTGGTGAGGATTTAAGCTGGCGCAAATTCAGGCCAGTGCAAACTTAGCGGGTCGCCACAAAAACACTGTGTCCTATAATTTTTAGCTGTCTCAGTTGTAGTCCCAACATATTTGACAAGCTTTTTTACATTTTAATTTCTTCCTGTGTCAAGAGGATCCATCTCCCTCTGTCTGGGTCTCTCCAGGATGTTTTATTCTGGCAAATTGGTTGTTTCTCCCAGGAGGCTTTGTATTTTGTTGCCCTCTGGTCAGCCATTTTGACTTTTCTTCTGAATTTTAATTTTATCAATGCATAGTTTTACAAATTAGATTGTTATCTTTTTAATCAAGACAATAAGGCAATGCAAAAACTGATCTTCATTTTTAACCATTAAGATGTCTAAATCTCCATATTTAAGAAAATCAGCTAGAATTAGCTGTTGCAAATAATGCAACATTTACTGTATACTAAGTGAAATACCAGGGGCATGGACAGGTACTGGAGAGATGTAGTTAGAGGGGGGATCCTTCTTCAAAATGTTACCCCTTTCCTGTAATTGTAAAGCCCCTATTTGTTGTGCTTCACTTCTAAATGCAAATTACGCACCTCAGAGCAGTAAGAGAGCCTGTTTTGTGGGAAGATCAGGCACAGAATGGATGTGCTCAAAGCCTCTGTGGTTCTGAAACCCCTGCCCTTCAGTAGGTCACAACTTAGACCATGGAAGACCTGTCAGTGCCTTTCCCAATGGCTCCTTTCTCCTGTTCACCCCTCCCAAGCCCTCACTTGAACATCTATTCCAGGGCCAGTCCCACCCTCTGGAATGCACCTTCTCTGGGGAATCTCCATCCTAAGCATCTTCTTCTCCACTATCCAAGGTGGTTGGCCCAAGGACTATCTATTTTTTAAATAAAAAGTGACACTTCAAATTACATCAGATGCCAACCATGTGTGTGACCAGGCCTAGGATGGTTTATCTTCAGTCTACAACAGAAATTCTTAAAAATAATTATCCTTGGATTAGATTTCAGATCTTAAAATTCAGAAAATGCATGCAGATTTTGCGTACGTATGTCCATTTCTGGGGAGAGACTTTTAAGTTTTCTTTACAATTTCAACAATCCTCAGACACAAAAGAATTTTAGTGTCATTAGCTCAGAAGAAACGGCTGGTGTGTTGTGGCATCTGATTATTTAGCCTCTGACAGCTAACATCCACCTTAAGCCTTGAATTTCAATTTGGATCACTTCTTCTCAAGTTCTTTCAGGATCTACCTATTGACTATAGAAGATTCACTCATTTCTTCAATGCCTTCCTGTCAACCCCCATTTCATAAACCATTCAGTTACCAAAGATGTAATATTTGGATCAAAGCCCTTATTTGCTTTTTAAAAGAAATATTTGTACACCACTCTTTTACATTTTTGTTGTTAACCACATTAATAGTAGCACAAATTTATGGTGCACTGCATGATATGTTGATACATGTATTCATCATGTAATGATCAAATCCAGGTAATTAGCATGAGTATCACCGCAAAAATTTGTCATTTCCTTGTGCCAAGAGCTTTCAAATATCTTCTCCAGAATCTAGTTTGAAATATACAATAGACCATTGTTTCTTGCAGTCAGTGTACTGTACTATCAACACCAGAACTGCTTCTTCCTGTCCAGTGGCAACTGTGCGCGTACTAAGCACATTCCTCAGTGTCTTCCGTGTCTTCCCCCCCCCCCCCGTTCTTCGGCCTCACCTCTGGAAACCACTGTTCTACTATCTACCTGTGTCGGATGAGCTTTCCTAGCTTCCACTTGAAAATGCACAGCATTTTTTTTTTTTTTGGCCTGGGCTTATTTCACTTCACATCAAAAGCCATCCAAGCCATTCCTGGGTTCAGACCCTAAGGAAGCTCAATCTGTGTAGCAAAGAGACATCTTCACTCCCACCTAGCACTATTCACAAGCATCAAGATGTGGAATCAAAGTAAGAGCTCATCGGGAGATGAATGGACGAGGAAACTGTAGTAAAACTACACAATGCAGTGCTAGTCAGCTTTTAAGAAGAACGAAATCCCATGGTCTGCAGTGGCACAGAAGTCCCCATTTACTTTTAGGAAGGAAGAGGTCTGTTCAGGAGAAAACTAACAAGAACTGTATACTTGACACATTCATTGACTTCGTGATCCAAACTCATCATGATATCTGCTCCAAAGATAACAAGTGTCAGCCATGATGAATAACCAAACATTTTTTTTTCTTATACATCTCAGGGATTTAAAAAAAAAAAAGGGAAAGTAAAGAAAATGGCATGATACAGTTAAACACTTCCCAATTCCACTCTCCCTTTTTGTTATCAGAGAAAAGCATGACACTGCTGTCACTGCATCATCTTTTCTTTTGTTAACTATGTCTATTCATAAACATAGTGTCATACTCTAGATGTCCTTTAGCAGCTTGCCTCTTTAATTCATAGGTTATTTCAATATTTATACATGTGGGTGTACTTACTGGTTTTATTTAATATCTAGGGTTTCATTGTATGAATCTACCACAATTATCATTTGTTCTGTTTCAAGAAACTTTTGCTCAACTGTCAGTATAATATTTTGTTGATGGATGTGAACAGAATCACTAAACTAGCCAGGAGTGCAGGCACAGGCCTGTAATCCCAGCACTTGGGAGGCTGAGGCAAAAGTATCACTGTGAGTTCAAGGTCAGCCTGGGCTACAAAGTGAGTTCAAGGCCAACCTGAAGAACTGACTGTGCCAAAAAGGGGGGTAAGAGTAGGGGTAGAATCAGGCACAAAAACACAAATGGCCCATAATCTCACTTATATATAAAATTGTGAAAAGTCAGACTCATAGAATTAGAGACTAGAAAGTTGGTTACCAGAGGCTGGAGAAAGGAAGAGTGGATGAAAAAGAAGATGAGATGGAGGGAAAGAATAAGGAGAAAAGGGAAAGGGGCTGAGAAGGAGTGAAGGTGTGCTGTGACACGTACCTGCTCCTCACCGTGAATGTGGATGGACCTTAAAGTGCTCCCACGGAGTAACTTTGTCTTTCCTCCTCCCAGTTCGCAGGAGTTTGTTACATTAGCATTTTCGGTCCTACAAAATTTTTCACATGGCACTGATGTCTGTTCACAGGCTTATCCTCCAAGAAAGCCACACCGATATTTTTCCAGAAAAATAAACACAGTTTTCCAAATTCACTGTCTTTGGGGAAAAAAAATCTCTTTAGTGTTGATCTGGAGCAGAGAAAAACACTAACAGTTGTTTAACTTTTAAACAACACTTTTGGATGATTAACATTTTCTCTGTTTTATCCAAACTCAGCATTGTCATACCCTCCAGTTTTACAAAGAGATTTCATCTGATCTTATAAATAATAGACTATTAATGAGAAGACATTGACTTTGGTGACATGAACTACACATGTGGTTAGAGGCACCTAACGTGTGTGTGTGTGTGTGTGTGTGTGTGTGTGTGTGTCTGTACCCATCATTACAATTACTGAAGAGACTGAGGTTTAACTTTGAATCATGTTTCTTTGTGTGTGAAGTAAGTACATTAGAGTAAGAGATGTGAAAGAGGTTTTTAATCTCTAAAATTGTATAAGATCTGGCTTTTGCATACAGTAGATACCTCAATAATTCTTTGAGCTAGACACAGCTTTTACCTCTTAGGAACTCATAGGGCAAAGGAGCCAAATGGTGTCCTTGATACAAGTATGTGATTTTGTGCTTTCTCTTAGGGTTCATAGATCTATAGTCAAAGTTTGTTTCATCAACTTAGGAGCACTGTGGTAACTGTCCATTTATTGCTCAATTTCTTCAAACTTCTGTTTCTTTATCTGAAGATGAGATGAATGCAATACTAACACTGTAGGCGCTTGTTAAGAATTAAGGCTTTAGAGAAAATTGGTACAAATGGCTCAATCTCTCTGATCCTCTGTTACTTTATTCTGTAAAATTGAGATAAAGGTCAACACAGAAGCATTCTAAGAACTGAAAGTGAAATTGCAAGTTGTTTAGTCTTATGTTTAATAAATACCAGCTCCTATTAGGAACCCAGTTTGTGGCATATCGGGACGGATAGGTAGAAGGACCGAGCTCCTAGTAAGGTTTCTCCTTCAGCCCTGGTGCAGCCCTTTGGTCTCCCTGAGTGTAAGTCTACCTCCTGTCCTGCACGACCTCACAGGCAAGTTCAGCTTCTTTGGTCACAGATAATATTAAAAGCTAACTCTGCTCACAAACTTACCCTTGGGCTAGTTGCACACACAAACAGTGCTCATTTCTTTTTGAGTCTCCACTTTTCCAAAATCCTGATGTTTTTCTCCATATCCATGAATGAATATCTGATTTCTATGCTTTGGACAATTCTCTCTTCCCAACAAATTCATAGAACCTTCTAGTGGGTCTCCTCTAGTCCTTCTTGGGCCACATCATGTAGTCTTATTTTATACCCATGTGCTGCATTCCATGTACCTTTTTATTATAAACGTGGAAAGCACCATCCTATATTACAAACCATTCATTGATCTCCAGTGAAAAAGAAGGGGAGAAACCAAAATGTATTTTTGGCAAATTAAATATATTTTTCCTCATTCACTTTAATAAAGCATCACATGTTTTATGTATTGGCTAATATAACTGAATAAAATTCTTTAGCATTACCTTCTTTTTATGATGGGCTATTTCACTTTATCATGATCACCTATACAAGATTAATGCCCAAGTCATTGAGAATGTAATTTTTTAAATTGTCCAGGGCACTTGCACCGGAACATACTATCATTATTATGACCTTGAGAACGAATGACTTTCACCTAATCGAAGCAGAAACTCAAGTGTGAATTTACATGGCTGATCCTAAGGACTTTTTGTGCCCAGGAAAAACTGCTGTCTTTGTAACAAAGGTTGACTATCATGATGTCAAATGTCATGAAAAATAATTATGCAAATATCCATAAATTATACCATGCATGACAGACATACAACATGATATTAGAAGCCACACAAGCATACTTTTCTGTAACCCTCAAAAACATTCTAAATTCTCTACAAGGTCAAAATTAAAAATCCCAATTTGCAAACACATAAGCAAGGCTCAAATGGATGGAATGGTCTCCTTCATTCGGTAGCTTTTTGTCTAGGACAGGAACTTGCCTGTCTCCTGACTATTGCTTACTAATTGGTACCACTTCATTCTGCTTGCTGCTTCTCCTCTTTCTCTACTGCACAGTTATTGAAACTTGAGTTCCAGTTCTGATCAGAAGACCTAAACCTGGGTCATATTTAACTGCGGAATGAGTTTAGTGCTTCTGCTTGATTGTACCAGCTTTGGTAACTCTCTCTCTCTCTCTCTCTCTCTCTCTCTCTCTCTCTTTCTCTCTCTCTCTCCTTCTCTCTATCTCTCTGTCTCTCTGTTTCTCTGTTTGGTACTGGAGATTGAACTCTGCACTTTCCAAGCAGGCGCTTGTGCCCTAAGTTAAATCCCCAGCCCTACTCTTTTTGAACAAGACCAGTATGTGTTTAGAAAAATATTACAACATAAAATAAATATACTTTGAACAAAATATGATATCTTCTACTGTAGTTGTTTTAATATTTTCACTTAGAATATATATTCTTCCAACATATCATCTCAGTTTCCTGGGAGCCTGAAGCAGGAAGATCACAAGTTCAATTCCCAGCCTCGGCAATTTAGCAACTTTGTGAGAATTTGTCCTGTAAAAATTTTTTAAAAGGGAGATTGGGATATAGCTCAGGGCAAGAGCCCTGGTTTTTTCCCCCGATATTTCAAGAAGAAATGAGTTTTAATTCATAATTTTTGTCACCCTTATAAATTTAAATATCTAAAATAGTAAACATTCAGAAGAAAAAAGTCTTGCAGATTACAACTGACCATTCCTTTAGAGATCTCCAGAAAACCTGGGAATTGTTCGTAACCCTGCTACAAAGCTACTACTGAGAAGTTAATTCCTCTTTTAAAAGAAAAAAAAAAAAAACACCATTTGATGCCTGCATCTACCGCAGGTGACAGACATGTCAATGTCAAATCTCAGGCATCTTCCTAAAGACCCGGGGGACATAATGATTCAATAGACAGTGAGCAGGTGAATAATTTAAAATGTTCCATGTATTGTTACATTGCAAACTATTTATGCCTTCATTTATAATTTGCTTTGTTATGTATAAAACCAAAATTAAACAGATCGTGGTCTAAGAGTTCACAGTCCCGTGAAAGAGAGTCTCTGTCCATACATCAGTCTCTCGTATCACAGAAAATGATGGGGACAAAAAAGACATATATTAAAATATTTTCAAATTAAAAGAGGAAAGAAATCATTTCTAGTTTTATTGGGGGACTGCTGGTTCTTAGAGAAGCCAGATTTAAACCTGTGGTATCGTTAAGGCCCAGTACTTAGGTTTGTAAAGAGAAGACAGGTCGGTATCAGTGGCAGAAAGGAAGCTCTTTTAGCAAGAACATTTGCTGAGAAACTCTGCACCAGACACTGAAGCCATAAGGTGAGCTGAAAGACAGGTGGACAAGAGCAGGAAGGTGCGCAGATGCCAAATCTGCAAAGAAGAGTGTGGGTCTTCTGTTTGGGAGAAGGTGACATCGTCAAGAATACAGTGCAGAGATCACTGCATTTGTGCTTTTATTTTGTTTGTTTTCTGTTTGGCAATCCTTGGGTTGAGCTCATTGGATGACAATCCCAGTCCAGTTTTTATTTTATTTTTAATTTTAATACAGAATCTTACTTCCTAAGTGGCCTCAGCTGGGCTGGAATTTTCCATCCTCTTGCCTTGGCTTCCCAGAGTGTGGAGATTAAAAGAACAGGTCACTGTGCCAGTTGGAATTTATGTTTCGATTCAGTCACTTTGTTGTTTCTAGTTAGCAAATTCAAAGAGCTTTAGTAGATATAAAGTTTATAAGTTGCTTGAGACCATAATTATCTTGTGAAACTTTAGTGAGAGAGAAGCGCTAAAAAAATGGGAAACTTCCAATAACATCTGCTACTGATTTCTAGTCAAGGTGACATTTTAAGTTCATATTTGAGCCCTCTTCTGCTTCAAACACTTCACAGTAATAGAAAAAAATATAAAAAGTGAAATTAGAAAGGCTTAGGCAGCACACTCCCTTAAATTATTAAAATACTTACTTAACCAATGTGTAAATTATTTAGTATTCCTGCCCTGCTCCCACCAAAAGACAAGCATGCATTAGACATTTCTTGTACCTCAACTTCCTAGTAATTATTGTCTAATGCCTTATCTCTTCAACAAAAAATAATTCTTATAATATTTTTATTCTGTCAGGGGTTATGAATGTCTCACTTTAAATTTATTTCAAGCTTCCACTATGATTTTCATTCACATCTTAATTGATTTTATTGACTTCTTTCACAATACTTTTCCTTGAGCATAAAGGGACCCTCTGGCATGAAGTAGGAATAGCACAGGAGACAATGCACAAAATCAAAAGTGGCCCTTTGAAAAATAAACAAATCAGACTGTACTTCGGAAAGTTAGAAAGATTAAGAGATAAGTAAGCCTGCACAAATAACCAGTGTGAGTTATGAAAAGATAATTATAGATATGGTGGAGAGATCAAAGAAAATTATATCCTTTTGATCTGTTATTTTACTATGCCAGATATTTAAAATTTTATGAGATGGATAATTTTCTGGAAAAATATAAATGATTAAACTTGCTTGAAAGAATTGTTTGAAAAGTAAAATGAATGAATAACCACTATAGAATTAATTCAGTACAAGTGGATTTATAAGCAATAGTTTATTCATATAGAGTGCAAACTGTTGCAGAGAACTAGAAAATACAGAATTAATTTTAGAGGTTGGTATAATCTTGACACCAAAATCAGATAAAAATAGACAAGAGGGCTGGGGATTTAGCTCAGTGACATAAGCGCCTTCCTTGCAAGTACATGGTCATGAGTTCAATTCCTGATACCAATTTAAAAAAATAGACAAGAAAAGCTATTATCTTCTGGGCCAACTCTGCAAATTCTGAAAACATCAGAAAATTAAATCCAAAAGTATATTGAAAATATACCATTTGTAGAAGTCATGTTTTTCCAGGAAAGTGATAGTGGACCTTTATCACAGAAATCTCTCAACAGAATTCCCTATTTTTATTAAAAAGAAAAATTACGTAGTCATTTAATCATAGACAATAATTCTAAAATTAACACTACTTTAGGCATAATAGGGATTCTTAAACTAAGGAAAAATAAAACTTCCTTAGTTTACTTAAAATTATCTGCCACAACCCTATATCAAACACCGTACTTATAGATGAAATGTAAGAAATATTTGCATTAAACACAAGTAATTGACAAGATACATTGCATCACTACTAGTATTTAGTTTTGTTGCAGGAGGTCCTAGCCATGGTGAAAGAAGAAAAAGAAATAAACTATATTTCAAGTTATTATCTATATAGAAATTTGGGAGGGAATTTATAAGAAATCTCTTAGAAGAGTATTTAAAAGATTTATTGCTAATAAGATAATTATGAAAAATACAAGCATTTTTATGTCAGCCATAACAGGGTAGAGAATATAGTAGGGAAAAGAAATATCGTTTATTTCACTGACTGCAGAGAACCTGTGACATGTGTTTATAATGTGAAAGCCCATCAGCAACAATGTGTGTGATTGGAGAACATGAGATACTGGATAAGAGGGAGAGAAGCACAGTGTACATGAATCACAGGTTCATCTAATAAAGATATCAATTCTCCCAGATTGGTCAATTTTGCAATAATTCCAAGAGGGATCAAGAGGTACAATGACTATTTTACAGAATAGTATTTACTCAGAAATATCCTTCTGAACTAAAAATAAATGAGCTAGGTTTACCCATATCGGTATAGATAAATGTCAACCGACATTTTATGGAAAAGCCATCTGCAACATAAATATTGATGATTGTTTGTATGGAAAACATAAAATCTCAAGAAACATTATGTCTTGTGGGGATGCACATATGTAGTAAGAAAATACAAACAGTGACAAGAAAGGGTATGGAGTAACTTTGAGCCTTTGATAACCTCTTCTGAGAGAAAGTACAGATGATATTAAAAGGAGAAAAATGCATCTTTTGTTGCATTTGCATTTTTTTCACAAAGAGAGATCAGTTAAAAGAATGGCAAGTGTTAATATTTTTTAATCTGAGTGAAGGCATGTAGCATTTTTAGGTTACTCACTACATTTTGTGTAATATTTTTATTGCAATATTTCATAACCTTGGTCTTGCCCAATTTCTTTCTTGATTTACCTGGATTGGAGCTAAGAGAAGAGAAAAGAGCATATTGTACATCATGACTTCATCCTTTCTTGTCTGCTGCTCTAGTATCAGTATATTCAAGTCCTATCAACATGGAGTTTCAAGCTTGGGTGGAAGCAAAACTCATATTAAGTGCTACTTCCACCTACAGAGATAAAACTCAGCATCTCTTCCTCTTGCTGTTGATCAGAGATTTGGGAGTATGTGCCTTTTGAATCTTCTTTCTGGCTTTCTCATTATTCACAGCTATATCACATTAAAATTGTAGTCTACCATCGTTCCTAAGACCTGAGATGCTTTATGTAGGATGAAAGTTGTTATACACAAGGTCAAAGTTATTTCCATCCTTTCTTCTCCTTGAAACTTTAAATCAGTTTACCCTCACCTTTCATATCCCTTTGTTTGTTACACTACTCCTTCCGTGTCCAGAAGTTGAAAGTAAATCTCTTTATGGTAAATCCTTCTCCAAATCCAGGTTGTTTCTTATCTAAGTATGAGTTAATAAATCTGTTTTAGCTGATCTCTTGTTGCTGGAAAAATATCTGACACCCACAAGTTAAAGGAGGAAAGGTTTATTTTTTTCACGGTTTATAGAGATTCAGTCCATAGCAAGTTGGCTCAAAGGCAAAGCAGCATAGCAGAGAAGAAATGGTCCATTTCAGGGCATGCCTAGGGCAGTGAGCAGCGGAACAACACAGTTCACTCTTTTATTCTCTTTTCATTCAATCTAGGCTAAAAGTCTATTGGCTGGTGCTACTAACATCCAAGGCTGATCTTCTGTCTTCAGTAAATCCATTTAGCCATACCAAGAACCATGCTAATTCAGTTAGGAGACTAATCCAATTATCACACCCTTAATCTGGTCTCACATTCAGATACTTTATTCACCTCCCCAAAGTCACACCTATGAATGCATGAGGCTTTGGGGGGACGTCTAGAGATAAGCCATAACAAAAGCCTAGTAATCAAGACATTTAAGTTCTCTGAAACAGAAATTGCATGAGGATAGAAGAAGATATTTCTGAAAAGTTTCTCACTACATTGACCAAGCAGAACAAGTCTCCAACAATCTCCAACTCTAGCTACTCTGAACCATGGAATTCTAGTAAAGAATTGTTCATTCATGATGTCCATTTGACCGCTGCTCTCCAAACTAGTGAAATGGAGCTCTTCTAGGCCAGATGGACCATTGATAGTATTTACCAAGCACCCTAAAGAGTCACAATGTTTGGTAAGCATCATACCACTGTGACACAGACTGGAAGGAACCCCATTGGTTGAACTGCCAGTGGAATCAATCCTGTGCCCAGAGAGTGTCTCCCACAAATCACCCATCCTCTTCATCTCAATGAACCTTAGAGATCATTACTCTGAAAAGATCAATGCCTAACAGAGATAAGAAGTTTCTTTTAAGACCCCAGTATATTCACCATTAACCTTACAACAGTAACTCAGAAGCATGGTAAAGGGTATCTTTTGTCTTAGGTATAGCATTTATTTTATGGCCCACTGAATGATTTCTGTTATTGGATTTGTGGACTCATTGGGTTGCTGAAGGGTCAACTACATCATTATTTTGTACTTTTTCATATACTATGTGACAAAGGGATTTATGAGCATTCAGGTTCTGCTATTTCTTAGTTATATACTTAAGAATAACTGGCTAGTACACTGTAGAAGGACAAAACATTTAAGTATCTGAGTCTTATTTCTTAAGGCTTTTTTTTTTTTTAGATAAGTTGAAGATCTGAATAAAAAAGAAAGTCTTGTTCTTGGCCTGGCATTAACATATCTGAGTATTAGCAAATTTCTTTGGAGGCTGAAATTAATTATTTTAATAATTTTATACTAAAATATAGAAAGTGTCATAAAATGATTTATCTGCTTTTCAAGCAGTAACAAGATTCATTGATAATAAATGCTACTTATCTGAACTTCATCTTTGTTTTTTGAGGCATTCTCTGAGTAATCCCATACTTCAAATGGTCTAAAAAATTGAAAAAAAATATACTTCCTTATTGAAACATTTCCTTATATAAATGGTACAGAATAGTGTAAGATGGTAGCATGTTGATTAATATGAAAGTCATACATTTTTTTCCCAAATCTGGAATCTCACACCATTTTAGTAGTGTCTTTATTTACTTTTCTCTCATTGCTGAGATAAAATACCTGATGCCCAAAATTAAGGAAGAAAAGGTTTATTTAGCTCACAATATGTGGAGGTTTCAATCCATAATAAACTGGCTCTAAGGCAGGTTGGCATGACAGAGGGCAACAGTTCATGGTAGTAGAAGATAGCAAAAGCAACAAGAGCAAAGCAGTCAGGGGCTGACCTTCATTTGCCCTCATATATTGTATGCAGACTCTCTGCCCTTGTGTGGGCCCTTTATGCCCACATCATCTCCCTACATTCCTCTTGCACAGGATGAGGATATTTACAAAGTGAGGACCTTGGCCTCCTGCTGAGTCACTTAGTTAAACTTCTAAACTTCTCAAGTTGACACAATGTATCAGCCATTACAAGTAGCCAGAATTCTCTTGTTAATGTCTAAAGTACTGAAAGAAAACACTGGCTATTTCTAAGAAAAGACATTTATCTTTTACACAGTGTTGGTTATAAATTATAGTTTTGGTAGAATCAGCAGGGTCTTGTATTTTTCTCCAGAAATATACAGCTAACTTTCATATTAACCAGGCAGTTTTGTTCTTCTGATTCCTACATAGATTAGGCACATTCCTCTGTATCTTTGAGTTCCAGTTAAGAAGTTATGATAAGAAATTTGTTTCATTAACTCTTGAAATACATATGCATATATAATATGCATTGTTTGCGATTGACTGCCAAAGGATAACATAGGGAAATTATATACTTATCATGGGGATTTATTCCAGGACTGAAAAACAAGACATTAAATTATACCATAAGAACAAGCATAATTCAATGAATTTTTATGATCTGTAGAGATGGGTAAATTGCATTCCAAATGATAAATGAGCTTTCAGCATCAAGATCTACAAATAAATCATCATAAGTAGATGTTTTGATTTATTAACATAACCAAGAAGCAGTCCCTTGGGATGTGCCTGCCATTTTCAGTAGTTGTCAGGGTAGAAGACAGCTAATGTATTTATGTGTCCTATTAGGTTCTGGTTTTTTTAGTTTCTGTTTTTCTTTTTTCCCTACAAGTAACAACCCTAATATTTTTAGGAAATTGCTCATTCACTTAGAAATAAACTTCCTTTTCCACGGAAATCAAAATAGATATTAATTTGATTTGCTCAGTATTGAAACAGGGTTAAAAACTGCTAAAAGTCGAAGGACAGTTGGGAGGTCTTTTTCTCTCCATGAAGAATGTCATTGCAATTGAATGTATTCATTTCTCTTGTGAGTGAACTCTGGGTTGTTGTTTTGTTTTGTTTTGTTTTGTTTTGCTTTGCTTTGCTTTGTTTTTTTTTTCTATCAAGCTTGCAAAGTTCCATATCATATCCCTCTGTCCTAATCTTTTCCCAACCTGAAATATTGAAATAGTAGAATAATGACATTCACATGCTTCCTTCACCAGCTGATAACCAAAATTTAAGCCTAAAAATTATCAAAAAAAAAAAAAGATTGCACCAACATTTTCCTGTAACAGATATTAGTTAACTGCTTATAGGTCAGAGACAATTCTGGGACCTAGGGAAGTGGATTGAACAAACCAAAAACATTGCCCTCAAATTTACAGTAAAGCGAGAGAAATAATTATGCAAAATGGCTGCCGCGATGCTGTGTGGTGCACGCATGATAGAGAAAAGACAGGTACTGTGAGCACCCCCAGGACTACTCCTAAAGTGGAGGTCATAGATGTTTACTATCCCAAAAAGGTGGTGGAAGACTTTCAGGGAGAGCTGAGGCTCAGCCTTAATGTGAGAGACCCAAAGAGCTCATGAGGGTACCCCTGGCAAGGGGAGTGGCATGTGGCAAACCCATAGGTCAGAAGAAGCACATTCAACTGTCAATGCAATGGGTCTGTTGATTGCACAGACTGCAAACTGAAGAGCAACGTGGAAGCTTCTGGGTCTCTAAAAAGATTCAGAGACCTGGAGACAGCACTATGGTCCCTGGGCAGCCCTCCCTTTCCTTATTTCTGAAGATGGACTAATCTTACATTTCCCTCTTTCCTACATGAAGGATTTTATGCTAGAAGAGGACAGGGTTGTAGCCAGACATGGAGCTTAAATTCCAAATCTAGAACTTTCTACTGGTGAGAACTTATCTACTAAACACAGCCTCAAGTTTCTCATCTTTCAGAAGACAATAATAACAACACTTGTGTACAGGCGCATAAAATATTCGAGATTCTTGTGACACTGCATGAGAAAATAAGGAAGTGTCTGTATTAAAGGTACTAAGTGGAGATGTTTCCTTTCCTTTCTCCCACCCAATTGGTAAAACTTGATTCCTTCTCCATGGATGGATTTTAAGAATCAAAAGAAATTATGCATGGAAATTATGCAATAAATATATATTAATTCAAATAGAATGTATGCCCATTATTTATTCTGTGTGGGGACCCATTTAGAACACTGCATGGTTCCACCTTATGTGTTCGCAATGTTTGGGTCCCTCTGGAGTCATCTCTCCTCTACCTTTTCTGTCCCAACATGTCATGCTGGTCACATGTCTGCAGTAGCACTTGCTGTGATGGACTCCAGGGACCCTAGTCATATGCTCTGAGAGAATCTATAGTCCCGTCACATGGCTTCAGCCTCCTCCCTGGAATGAGTCACTGCTTCCCTTTCACCCAGATCACCTGTGAAGAAGGCCAACCCAGAAACATGTCTGAGATTGTGTTTTTAATTAAATGTGCAGCACCCTGGGAGCATGTACTTGCTTAATATGTGTGCACTTTCCCACATGTGGTACTTTGAACATCCAGAGCCCCTGTGACTGATCAAACATGATTGAAGATCTCTTTCCCTGTCTCCTTTCTTCTCTTCATAACAGCTGTCTAAAAAATGAGGATAAACCTCACAGCAGTTATTAGGTTCTCTCTCCTAAGTGCATCTTGCTTCTTCTCTTTCTATTCCATCTGGGTTGCACCTGCGTGCTGGAACTTCAGCATGCCTGTGGCCATTAAGACCATCCAGTGGAAAAATGCTAAAAATCATCCAATAAAATGACTTGGTTTCTTCTGGTGTATGATTTGCATGAAGATAAATGCTGTCCCCCTAAACATATTTTCATCATGGAGAGATGTTAGTAATAGAAAATGAGAATATGCTGTAGTCAGGGTAGTTTTGAGGAGATACCTGTGAAACCCTAATCCAGTTGTGAGACCTTTTGGCTTATTGCTATACAGCAGAACATCCTCTGGAAAGCACAAATTCACCTCCAAAGTATTGCAAGCAACCTTGTTAGAGTATCTCAAAATACAAAAGGCTATTATGGGGCAAAACTGATAGCAGCGTAACTTTAAGAAACTTAAATCCTACAATTACTTTTTTTCTCAGTTGCTTGCAGCAAGATGAAAGCAGTGGGTAGAGAGAACATGTTTGCATCCAGTTTTTTTTTCTTCTCTATAAAACAGCTGTTATGGTTTGAATCTAAATTGCTCTGTGCCCCCCCCCCAAGTCTCATGTGTTCAGAGATGGGGCTTTGGAGGGTGATTAGATTATGGGGGCACTATAGTCATCAGTGGATTAATCTATTGATCAGTTTATAGCCCAATGTGCTGTGGAGAGTCTGGTTGGAGGGGGGTCATTAGGGCCATGATCTGGAAGATTGGATTCTTGTCACCAGCTCTTCCCTTCTTCCTGTCTTCTGTCTCTGCTTAGTTCCTGCCATGGTGTGAACAATTTTCCTCTGCCATGCTCTTCCACCGTGCCATTTCTGACTTGGACCCAGACAACCTTGGAGTGATCTCTCTAAAGTTGTGAGCCAGAATATAATTTTATTCCTTTACATTGCAAGTGTTGGTTATTTTTTCCCAGGGAAGGTAAAATAACTTGAAAAATCCAGCACAGTTTTCTTCTACCTTTCTCGCTTATTCCTTGTAAATCCCAGGATCTATTCACTCTCTAAGCAGAGCTCTACTTTTTGAGGTAAATCAGTGTAGCCCCTTTTGGCTCCTTCAATTCTGCCTCTCTAAGTCAAAGAACAAGTGTGATATAAACTCTGAGTTGGCAAATGTAAAGAGTCCAGTAGTGGATATTCTAGGATTTTTAAGATACATAAGCCTCTGATGCACAGCCTTCTTCATTTTGTTCCTTATTATTATTTTGTTTGTTGTTGTTTTCAACCCATTCAAGTGTATAAACCATTCTTATGAAACATGCAGAAACAAACCTCTAGTTGGACATGGCCTGGAGGTTATAGTTTCCTAATTCCAGGTGTAGGTAGTAAAAGCACCTTGACTACTTTATGTACAGCCTAGCAGATGAGACAGAGGACACAAAAAGGACTGCTCAGCACACAGCGGTATGGTGTCAGCATGTTGCTTATATGAGCTTGTTAAGTCCACAGTGCAATATCGTAAGACATGCAGTATAATGATCCATGATAACATGCTGGTCTCCGGAACATTACCGCCACCACGCCCATGCCTGGCCCTTTGCCCATCTACACTCCAGATTTTAATCACTGTGTAATGTAAACCAGATGATTTGCCATCCTTTACTGTTTAAATCTCAGTTGCTAATTCTGTAAAATAATGTGGTTATCCAAATAGGAGTTTGTGTTTGTTTGGTTTTAAGAACGAAATAGGTGAGCACGTGTGGGAAACGTCTGCCGTGCAGTGTAAATTTCGTGTGTTCCAGCTTTCTCACCATTATTTCAATGGAACAGGTTAATGGTCCTTGTTCTGCACAAGCTTTTTTGAATTCAGACAAGTGTATACTTTGCACTCAGAGCTCCTTAAGGAGAGTGGCTGTTAATGGTATTTCAAAATTACTGTAAGGACCTCCTGAAGAGAGGTGGAGAAAGTCAAAGAAACGTACAAATGAAAGCAATAATAATTACCATCAACTCACTGTTACGTGTGTCACTCCACTTTGAGGTCTTCATACTATTATCAGTGTTTCTCACAGCTCTGTACACAGCAGGATTTTTGAAGCTCGGGGCACTACCTATGAAACAGCTTGAAAGAAGCAGGGCGTCAGACATGTGTGTGAATTTGTTGCTTTCACCCTCTCCGTCCCAAACCAGGACACTTAGAAATCACAGACGTTGTTCTAACCTTCATCGTCACCCTAGGCCTTTTCACACCAGTGGCTCCTTGAAATATTATTCACATCGTAATACCCAAGATCCAGTTTTCAGTGGCAACTCCCCACTTTTGATTTAGCTCATGATTATCTACATGCAAATCACCTGTTTTCAAAACAAATCGTGATCAAAAAGAGAAACAGTTCACCACAATTTCTGAGTCAATCTTTAATTTTCCCTATAAAGCCAGAAGTTTTAATGACTAAGAAACAGTAAGTTGAAGAATACAATGATGTTCTAGGCATGCTCAGCGTCAACACCCTATCATAAAAGGAGACCTAATAGGATCTGTGGACAGGAGGGGATTATTAAAAAAAAAAAAAAAGGATAGGGATTTATGTGAAGATGGACACTGGGTAAGCACTCTCCGGGAGGCAACCTCCAGCAAGTGTTGAGCGGGAGCTGGAAGTACCCAGGTGCTGCATGAGAAAAGGAAAGATGGATGTCAACAGAGACAGGCAAGGACAAAACACATGGGTGAGAACTCAGCACAGCCTGAACACATACCAGGGTCTCACCACACACAAGCGACCCTGATGATGAAGCAATCTGCCAGGAGAGCTGGTGCCCTTCCTCAGCACAGGACATCCAGCAGAAACCAAAAGTGCTGGCAGCTCAGTCACTGCCCCATGCTAAGACATAGGCCAGAAGAAGCACAGCAGTGCATGAGACTTAGAACAGTGCCTCACCCCGAGCTAGACTCGCCAGGGTAAGGAGAACGTGGCTGCTGCTCCACTTCTGTCTTCCAACTCCCGTGCAAAATATCTCTTGTGGCCCACACAGAGGTAGAACCTGTCCCACAACAAATTTTGAAAATTAAACTTTCAGTGTAGCTAAATTGGCACCGTACATATGTTAGATTTTTACACTTGATCTTAGCCTGAGGTTTTTTAAAAATTCATTACAGCCAAAGACACCTCGCCATGACTCCTCTCCAAAATAATCCCTCTCACATCAAACACGCTTGTCCCATTTTTCTTGCCACTTTCTGGAGCAGTTCTGGAAGTCCTCTTTCATGAGTGTCTTTAGTTGCCCTGCCATGGCTGCCTTAAACTCCCAAACATGTTCAAAGAATTTCTTTTTCGTGGTCATTTTGACTTTGAGAAGTAGCCAGAAATTGCATGGTGTCAGATCTAGTGGAGAAGATGGGTGAAGACACATGACACTTTTTATGAGTTTGTCTTTCTATTGGATAGTGCTCAGCAGTAGTACTCACCATGTGTTTTTTGTTTTTTTAAATCACATCTGGTAAAAACACTGATGAAAGAGGTCTCCCAAAACTGCTTGAGAGAAGGATCAGAATAAAGGGGTAACAGTGTCCAATGCAATGGGGGATATTCTGAAGGGAAATAAGGGCCATGTGTCTTTTACTGTAATGATATTTTTAAAGTTAAAAACCTGCTATATAGTTTTAAACACTCCTTGTAACTGCACTTTTGGTAAACGTACGATTATTCAGAACTTAAACTCTGTTTTCACCAACTCCTAGCACATAGATTTTCCTGCAGTGTTCTGCTGTGCCTGAATTTACTTCTGTGTACACTACAAGTAAATGTAATAATGTCCCCCTCACGGGATGATTGTACAAGATAAAGTACCCCAAATAATGCTTGGCATTCTAAAAAGTGCCACCTTCTTTTACTTGATGTGTACTTAGGGACCAAGAAAACATAATTAATAGGAAAAGTAAATCTTTTGTGGGGGGAAATTACATATTGTGTTCCTCAGGACAAGTATCATTGATTCCAAGCCATCAATTATTGTAAATTACTCACTCCATTGACTTCCATTACTAGAAGGGATAATGGGGAATCAGTAAAAATTTTACCCGACCAATTTAGAGCCTGGCATTAGCTCTAGGTTATGTGGAGTGGAAGAAATGTGTTCTTCCACATGGAAGCAAGGGAAAAAGGGTGGAGAGACTCATTTGATTACTCTCAGCTTATAGCCTACCTGACACCACTGCCTGATGACTAAGAATAATTCTGCGGCTAAAGTAAGTTGATTAAAACCAGAGTCCTGCCGTTACGGTGAAATTAAACCACAGTATGATTTTTAATACCAGGCACTTCCCCTGCGGTGTGTTGCATAATAGAAACCATTTGAAAAGTATATACTAGGACAAATAAATATAAATAAATGGATGTCCTGTATAGAAAGAAGGCCTGAGGGAGCCCATAGCTAAAGGAGACGGTGTCAGAGTTGAGAAAAGTATCTTTTAATTGATGGAAAGGAAAGGAAAAGGAAGAGAAATACATCAGAGGAAGATGGGGTAGTGCTATAATTTTATGAGGCTGGTATTTTGTGGAATAAGGAATTCCCAAGGACAGGCATTAAATGAAAGTGAAGTAAAATTTATCCTTGGCTGCCTCACTCAGTGAAGAATTGCATGAGAGCAAATCCTTGTACCTCATCCTTTTCTTGATGTTTGCTCTCTTGTCTCTAAATATCTATGGCACCTGTAGTCTGAACATGTAATTGAGCACAAAATTATTACACTAGTTTGATTGTTGCTTCATTTTCTCGACAGCATGTCTTTTGAGTCCTTCTTCCCCAACATGAAACTGTCCAAAGTGGTTGAATAAAGGACACGGGCAGCCATAGAGCACCAACTACTATACTTCTAATACTTTTGTGAATCTACATAATGCAAAAAGGAAGTTTTTCAACCCATAGCGAATGAGTGTCTCTGTGTAACCACACTAACTCTGTATGGATGGATAAAACAAAGGTGATTCCCATCATTATGAACATAGGCACCGACCTAGATGCCCCTTGGTGGAACACCTTGTACCTCAACACCTCCTTTCTCTCTCTTCACCAGGCTGAGGCTAGGACTTCCTGTCTGCTCCTCATCAGGTGTTGCAGATAACATGTTGCTTTGCATTTTGCTGCTTGGTGACCATAATTTCCAGGTGCTACTGTCCCTGTGATTCTCATCAAGGAAGATGACCTTGGGATTGTCATGGGAAGCCACCATTGCTGCAGTAGCTTACATAAATTCTCTCCTATTACTCTGAATGGTTTTCTCAATAGGAATGTGATCAGATGTTTCCTCAATGGTATTAATTTTGTTTGGAAATCTGTGGAAATACTGTTCTGGTATTTTATTTTATTTTATTTTATTTTTGGTCCTGCCATTTTAAATATAAGAATTTCTCCCACGTGAGTCAGATAACATTAACTCGTTTCTATGTTGTGTTACAGTTAAAAATCTTCCTCACAAAAAGAAATCGATATGTCTCACTGACTCTCTTCTACTTTTACCTCAGGAAGAATTTTCTATGTCCCAGGAAGTTTGGGAAAATCTTGTTGAACATGACTGAAAACTTGAAAATTCTTTTTACTGTTTTTGTCTCAGGCTTTCCCATAGGTTCTTTATACAGACAAAATCCTTAGAAATAATTTAGTTACTTCTAGAGTATTCTCCAAGGCCAAGCTCACTTTGTGGTGGTCTCAGAATATGGCAGGACTTTAGGTGGTGAAGCCTAATTGGAGGTTTCACACATTTAGGGATGTCCCTTAGAGGGAATGATGGGACTTTGCTCTCCGACTCTTTCTCAGTTTCAGCCTGGTCACCTTGAGGTGAACAGATTGTTTTGTCACTGCATTCCCCCCATAAAGCACTGCTTCCTCCCCACTGAGAAAATCAATGGGACCACAGACCATCGACAGAACCCTCTGAGTCTGTGAGCTCAAATAGACCTTTCTTCTTCTTAAACTGTCTTAAGTATTGTTCCAGTAACGAAAGCTGACCAATATAGCTATCCTGATGTGAAATTTTCATCAACAGCTTATGTATCCAACAAACAGAATGAAACTCTTAGAGCCATGCCACATACTAATTTTGTACTTTTATAACTTTTTATAATTGTATAAATGGAATTGCATTCACTCAACACATACCTCCTGAGTCTTATTCTATACAAGGCTAGTGTTCATATGCATTAATACATAAAACAAATGTGTTCACTAGCTTATGCAGCTTATGAACTTAGGCAAGAAAGGACAGAAAACAAACAAATTTATAATAATAAACTGGATTAAGCAATATTCAGAAAGGGAACAAGACTCTGTTAAAAGATGAAATTAACCTGGGTTGAGCATAGAGAAAATTGCTTAAGGAAGTCGACCATAAGTCCCCACTTGGAGGAAAAAGGCAGAAGTCCCACAGAAGGATTTTAAGCTAGAAATTTTAAAACACAATCCAGGTTCTGTCATTTAGAAGCTCTGAAACCCTGGGCTGCACCTGTTGGCCTTGGAAAAATTAGGTATTTTGAGAAATATATTAACTTGGTTAAATCCGTAGAAAATAACAGAGCCTAGAAACTTTGTTGACCTTCTTATCCTATGCTATTGTTTTCTCCCTGGCTTGAGTGTGGTCTTCAATTGTCAGCTAAAGGTCAAATTTTCCCCTGTTTGGCGTGTCCTTCAGTGGTTGGGTGAGTGACCATCTGGAACCCCTTTGCAAGTTGGGTGTTTAAAAGGTCAAATGGGCGTGATTTCTGATGTACTGAGTGAGAATTCTCATGAGGGAGATGGAGTTAAGAAAGCAGGCAAGAAAACTGCATGTTGTGAGCTACAGACAGTTTAAAGAACGTGGCATATTTAGAGGAAAAAAAAAACCAGTTTGCTGACCTTGTGAGTATTTCTAAACCAAAGGCAGTTTTTGAACTAGTACTGATCTTAGACATTTTTCTTTTCACTGGAACAAAATATCAGATCTCCATGACTGAAAGGAGGAGAGGTTTATGTTGGCTCACGGTTTCAGTCTCTGGCCAGCTGGCCCCAAGGAAGAAACAGAGCACAGCAATGTGGCAGAGGAAAAGATGCTCAACAGATGGCAGCCAAGAAGCAGAGAGCAAAGGGAGGAGCAGGAGACACGAATATATCCTTTCAGGTCACAGCCCAGTGACCCACCCTCAACTAGGTCCCAAGTCCTAACAGTACATTTGGCTGCTGATCTAGATAAATCCACTGATAAGCATGATCTAATCACCTTCTATGAGAATTGGTGGAGTGGGTATAGTAGATCTAAATCATAAAAACACTGCTTGGAAATGTTGATGATGATGATGAAGTTGATGATGATGATGAACAGTGGTGCATGACAGCAACCCCAGCTACTCAAGAAGCCAAGGCAGGAATATTGCAAATTTAAAAACACGAGAGCAACTTAACTTCACTATGTCTTTAAAAAATATTTTTTATATGCTGAAGTTATAACTCATTACTCTGGAGGTTCAAGCCCCACTATGCTGAAAAAGTAAAGTGAAAAATAAATAATAACAGTAACAATAAGGGAAGGAAAGAATGCACTAGCACAGAGTTTATTTTGGCTCCCTAGGTGAGAGATGCTAAGATTGCTGATAGTGAGAAGAGGTGGTAGTGATGTATTTGAAGGAGAGATCATGACCTGTTGTGAAAACGTGAAAAGAGAGACAGACATGACATCAAAGTGTTGGGGACTGAGCGGATGGCAACACCAAGATTTGGAGACACGGGGAGTCACCTCATTCGCACTGGACCGGGCTTGTCCTTCATCTGCCCTCTCCTGGCGCCCAGCTCTTCGTCTAACGGGAACATTTGCTTATGTACTTGCTTCACCTGGTCAACTGTGAGTTTCTCAAGGGTAAAAATACTTATTTATTACTGAATCGCCAGCCCAGCTGGCAAGTCACCTTTGAGGAGTTCAGTAAATAGTAACCACTATTATTATTATTATTATTATTATTATTATTAGGGTTTCAGCAGTTGTGTTTTACTGAATGCACGGATGACACGCTTTTGACAGTGTAATGCAGAGTTCTGAAGTCTCCAGAGAGAATGATGAGAAATTGATTGAGAGAAATGGCTTTGACTCTCTAGGTGAATTTATTTCAAGGAGAAGAAAAGTGACAGCTTCTAAAGGAAGGAGAAATGTAATAGGCGAGGGGACACAATAGCTGACCCAGTTTGGTTCCACAGCTAAAAGGCAGCCAAGGGAAAGATTTGAAAGCAAGAATGACGCAGGAAATGAGTTCTGAAATGCAACCATCTCGGTTGACTCATCCTCAGTCTGGGTAGACAGAGAAACTGTGCACAGAGGGGGCCTAACTTGCTCAGATAGGATAGAAAGTTTTGAATTAAGCTTGGCTACAGTTTTCTCCATTTACATTCGCTTTTTGATAGATCCAATCCCTTATTTAGGTATTAGAATTGAACATAGTAAGGATTTAATAGAACTTTCATAAAAATGTTAATTTGGCCTGCTATGGTCTCTTACTTTTTTTCAATGGTTGAACAATGTCTTCTCCTATTGATCAAATTTCAATTATTTGGTTGAGTCATTATTTACTTAAGTTTACTTTAAAACAATACAGAGGCATAGCAGCATAATTCCTCCTGGAAATTCAACATCTGTGTTTTGAGCATTTTATTCCCTGAATACTGTTTTTTACATATTTGAAATAAGTGAAGCACAACACAAAGCAATTAATAATTTTAATTAATTTTTTCTAATAATCCAAATGTTGGATGTTGGGTTTTATTTTTGTCTCTTGGTTGTTTTGTGTGTATTAACCATTTTATCAACTTGAGATTTGAGAAGTAAAACATTTTGTATGATTTAACTATTATAACTGTGTTTTAATCACAATCTTGACCTCATTTTTCTTTATTCTCTCCTAACTGACTATACCTGTATGTTGATTTTTGAGTGAGTATCACATTCAACTCCTTTCAGGTATCTTGTGTGGATCTGACATCTTACAAACCATGAAACAATAATTTATTATATACATCTTAGAATGTAAGATTAAGATATAGATAAGTTATAATAATAATAAACCTCTAGAAACCCATCTGCAAGAGAAATAATATTTACCTCTCCAAGGTAAACTGTCAAATTAACTCATTGACTTTTAGGAATAGCCAGTTATCTTTCTAAAAATTCCCCTTAAATTAGTGGAGACATTATTTATGGATTGATGGTTGTAAACAACGTACATTTATGATAGCAATCTATAGGAAAGAAAAAAATCTATACAGAAAATGATGATTGATAAAATTTTAGAAGAAAAGAAAGTCTGAGAATTGACTGTTTAATACTGTTTTTAAGAATGAATATCCTATTCAAAGACTATTCCCCTTGATAGTTAAAACTCTACCATGGGGATGGATATATTCAGTACCTATTGTGGTAAAACATTTAAACCATTTGATTCCCTTTGTTTTGAGTCCATGGGTAAGGAAACTTTGATTAAAATACAATGTTCCCTATGGTTTCATGTAAGATGCAAATTTCAAGGTGGGCTGACAAAATTTATTACAAATCAGGGAATGATTAATATGCTTTAATCTTCTTGCAAGTTTAGTCAGTATAAATTCAGCACTGTAGTCTAGATCTCCATGGAAATGTAGGATGAATTTCCTGGACTGTTAGACACCAGGTGCTGAAGTGTAGTGAATTCATCAAGGCGGCCTTTAGCCTACCTCCCTAGAGAGAGGCCAACCGCATCCCCACCCCTTGCTCAGGACTTCTGCAAACCTTCAGCCATACACACCTCACACAAACTCACCACATAAGAAATAAAGAAATGAAAGCATAGAAAAGGAATACAACTGACCAAGGTCACACACCAATTAGGTCTCTCTCAAGGGCTGTTTCTTCCGTGATACCACAAGGCATCATAATATGCTGCCATCTTTGGAAAACTAAAGAAAGAATTCAATAAATTTTATATCTAACTCACAACAAGGAACAAAAGTCATGACTGATTTATCACTCTAATCCCTGACTCACACTTCAATGGGTGACCAGTCTTCAGGCAATGGTAATCTACTCTGTGCTCTTTTGTTTTGCTTCCTGATAGAGTCTGAACTTGAAAAATGTCTGTTCCTCTTTCAAGATTCACCCCATCTGTTACTTTCCACTTCAAAGCCTTCCCAATTCCTTGTATTAGGGTTCATCACTCACTCCTTTGCTCATACCGAGATCTATTACCTACTTACCACATGACATTAAGTATCTGCATACCTACTTTATTGCTCATCTGGATGGAAGAGCCTCCAAAGAGAGACTGAAGGTAGTCTACCTCTGTATAGACATCCCCCTTAGAGCATCTGCACTCAGTAATTTCTCATTAAGAGACAAAGGGGAGTAGAAAAAAAGAGAAAAGAGAAAGGACAAGAAAAGGGAAGGAAGACAGAAAAAAGAAGAAATTTGAGTACCTCTTCCCTCCAGAGGGTGTCCTGTTTTCTCAACAGCAGGATACTGAGATCACATGAAAAGAAGGTACAGAAATTGTAGGTGGAAACACATTTGCAGCTCAGAGAAGACTTTCCAAGACTATTTGGATGACCCTGAGTGATTTTTACTGCCCTAAGCAGAATACAATTATAAATGATTGGAAGTTTTTCACATTCCATGGTGTACTAACAACAATAACCTTAGAATCCTGGAGGCACTGGGGAGGGTTTTTGCTCAGGGTTATACAGATGCTGAGACATAACTCTATCAGTTCCCCAAAGTGACCTCATGTCAGAGCTGAAAGATAGTTGGTTCCAGTGGTAACTGAGATGCTGTATTAGTCGAACAGATGGGAAAGAATCAAAGTGTATGCTTGAGAAGAGGTCCTTATGACATTCAGTGTCAGAGACAACAGTGGATGTTAATCCAGCAGAGCTAATTCTATAGCAGGGAGTGAAATATTATTTAATCAGCAGTGCTTCATACATAATTCAATTAACTGCCTTCACTCATCAGTATTAACGAGAACAGGAGCCTGTATTAATGTGCAAAAGCTTCATAAAGGAGCTCCCAGCCTACCTAAGTGCTGCCAAAACTTAATAAAGCCCTGCCAATCAAATTCTAGTATCGGGACCAAATGCATCAGTGCACTGATATTACAAATTATCCCGGGCACTTGTCATTGTTTCCTAATTCTTTAATTATGCTGATATCTGCACTAAAATGTTTAATTAGTGTATGGGGGAAAACGAGGAAGATTGCCTGCCACTTCCTTGACTATCAGTATTTAGCATCAAGTAAACAAAATTGAATTTTATTGCAAATGGTTTTAAATGGAATGTTTGACTTTTTAAAAAAATGGTAGATCTTTATAACTAAATGGGAGCCAGCAAGTTGGCTCACAATAATCTGAAGGTCTGCTTTGATCTTGAGAGGATTTCAAGGATGCTCAAGATTGGGGTGCACATTTGCCCACTGACTTTTAATTCAGCTTCTGAGCTTCCAGAACCTTAATTATGCCCCATTCTCCTCTGGAGTCAGGTACTGGAAAAGAGTAATTGATGCTAACGAACAGGAGATCAGATTGGAATCAGCTGAAAGAAGAAGGAGATCAACATTGCTCTGGATTTTTCTAAATATTAGCCTTCCTGTTTGAAGGAACTTTGCTGAAATGAGAGAATGGAAGTCTGTCCATCTACTTTTCATGGGATTTATTCATTTTACAAGTTTTGATGAACAGTGCTAAACTACAGGTGTATAGAAGAGAGAGTGAGTGTTTTAGATTCCCCTAAAAAGTAAACACCCACTGGAGCAGACAAATGTGCTGAGAAAAATAAGGTCCATGATAGCAAAGGTGGCGATGATGGTGGTAATAAGGATGACAGATCCAATTACTGTGTGTGGGACACTTTGTCAGCACATGACATTTATTTTGAAATTTTACTTAACCTCCATCGCCCTTTAAGAGGCACATGTCTCTCTCTGTCTCTCTCTCTCTCTTTCTCTCTCTCTCTCTCTCTCTCTCTCTCTCTCTCTCTCTCTGTGTGTGTGTGTGTGTGTGGTGTGGTGTGCTACTGGAGGGAGAATCCAGGGCCTTTGCACTGAATATCCCCAGCCCCCTCCTTTTTTAAAGTTTCTTAATATTTTGAGATAAGGTCTCATTAAGTTGCCAAGGTTGAACTCCCCCTGTTTTAGCCTGTTAGGGTGCTGGGATGGAATTACAGTTGTGTACCACCATGGCAGCTAATGATTTTTTTTTTATACTGGGGATTGAACTCATGACCTTACACTTTGCCAGGCAGGCTCTGTGTCACTGAGATATATCCTCAGCCTAAGGAAGATATTTTAACTCTATTTCTACACAAAGTGAAAATGAAGCTACAGACACAACAGAATAGTGGCTGCTTTGAAGGATAAAGAGAACTGGAAAATTTATGACTGTATCTGAAACATTTATGAATCTTTAAAAAAGCAGAGTTCAAGTAATATGAAAAATGTCAACACTCATGAAATGCAGATGTTTCATCCCTCTGTGGATTGGCTTTCTGAGGTAGAATGAGAGGATTGACCTGGAGTAGTGGGGCTCCTAGATAACTGACCAATGACTTTGGGGGTAACTGTCAGTAGCATTAGGCCTTTATTAAGCACCAGTTTTTTCATGGCCATGTCTTAGATGCCCCAGAAGGATGAGAAATCAAATCTACATCCTGTCCTAGGTGTTCATGACAGAGTTGTGGGTAGGTAACTAAAGCAGAGCTTTACACACACATTTTATTTAGCATGAAGTACATGTGAAGGATAAATATAGTTTGCAAGAAGTTGAAATGAACGTGCTCATGGCTGGCCACTGGAAGGCCCAGTAATATACACTGGAGGTGGCAGAGCTGCAAGTAGACAGGAAAAGAACTGCAGGCAATTGCTAATATGTTATTATCAGGTCTCTGCACTGTATTTTTCATCTCTTTTCTAGTTAATGATGTCAGGAAACTGGAGGGGGATGTGAGGAAAAATGTTGCATTATTATAACTGGAATCCGCGGTTCTGAGTAGTTATGTAAATCTGCATTAGTAGAAAAAAGAAAAAAAGAAAATCTCAAAGAGGTTGAGTAATGCCCAGGAGCACTTAGCTTTTCCTGGCAAGAGTATCTGCATACCGAAGTGGTCTCTGTACCCTCTTAAAAGGGCATCGAGTCTTCTTCCTGTTTTGGAGGGTGTCTGCATTTCTTGGGGCAGAGAATCGAGACGTTTATAAGGCAGCTAGTTGTTGATGTGGAGAACCTCCTAAGAAAAGCATGTTGGATGTTGATGGCGAAGTTGAGCATCTATCAAGTGGCACAAGGGGCTGCCCCAGTGGGACTGTCCAAAAATGTCACAGCCACCTCAGCACAGCCAAGAGAGAACCAGAGCAGAAAGCTCCAAGGGAAGAAGAATTGGACACTTTCCATGGACACAGATGTCCATTGCAATGTAGAAACAGAATTAGACCAGTTAGGTTAGAGCAGAAGGCCAGAGAACACAAAGAGGCTCACTGAAGGATGGCAGTGAATTATCACTGTGCATTGGGAAGGTGGTGGTTTGAATTTATAGTTCCCCTAGGGTCTTATTTTTACCCTGTAAATTTCCTGCTTATTTGTTGGCCATTTAACTTCTCTGTCCACCTTTTACCTGTAGAACTCAGACCTGTTTCATAGTCAGTTAGATGAAAATGGTCTTTATTAACATTTAGGAAAAATCGTTTTTTAAAAAGTTGAGTATGACTGTTATAAACTTTCATAACAAACCGCTTGGTATTGATAAAGCTGACACTTTGGACAGTGTTTTGAACATAGCCTGTCACACGATAGCAATATGTCTACCAGCACCCATAACACGGGGTCACGGTGACAGAAACTGGCATTGCACATCAGGATGTTTGCTCCCACAAGTCCTAAGAGAGCAGAAATAAAGCCCTTCGTGCTCTACTTTCCAAACAGGTTGTGCGGCTATCTATAGTGTTATATGGAAAAGATATTTAAGGTGTTGTTTATGTTCCTAAACAGCTGGATGTATGTCATGTGGAAACAGATAGATGCATAAAAAAATAATTATTGTTTAGCCTGCAACGCTAGCATCATCTGACCACTTCTTAGAAACAGAGTATGATTTAGCTCCAAGAGAAGGGAAGAGTCTTGCATTTCTTATAAGGTGTTGGGTGATCCAGCGGTGCTGCCTTATGGACTCTAGTTAGAAATAGGATGTAGACTCACACTGCCCAGTACGATGGCCTCTAGCCACTTGTGACTATTGAGCACTTGAAACGAGTAGGAACTGAGATGTGATATCACCGTGAAATGCCCACTGGATTTGAAAGACTCTGAGAAAAACTGTAAAATATCAGTGGGTCATTGTCTCATGTAGGAATTAGAACATTGCATATGTACTGCATTAAATTGAATGTTATTAAACTATTCTCACCTGTTGCTTTTTATGTTTTTAAGTGTGCTATTAGGAAATGTAAAATTGTACACGAAGCTCCCATTGTACTTCTATTGGTCAGAGTTTAGATTAGACATTTTACCAAGATATTTCCCTCTAGCCAGTGACTCCTGAAGTATTTACCTAGGTGCAAATGCTTACAGAAGAGTAGAAATAAAGAACATATACTCCTGATAAAAATAAGGGGCTCAATACTTTTAAAATAATTTTTATTTCATTTGTTTTAACAATATTGCATAAATAAATTGCAAGAAGCTTCAGAGAGTAGAAATAGAAAGAAAAGGAGTTAAATCACATAAAACTGCTATACTGAAATCACCATTGTTTAAACTCTGGTTAGATGTATTTAAACATTTAGTGTGGTTTTAGATATAGATTTTCCTCCTCTTTTTTCACAGTCACTCTCAAAGCATTGCTCTTTTTTCCCTCCTACCTCCCTGTCTGCTAACTTCCATTTTCTTTCTGGATTTCTCTTCACTGCCCCATTTACTGGACTTGTGTGTTTATAAGATTTCTCAAAGGCAATATGTCTAAAACTCAACTTTTGATTCCTATCTTTTAACCAGACTTTCTCTATCCTCTGTTCTTGCCTTTTGATTTTTAAGTAATTTCCCTACTACAGTATTCTCAAAATACATTTACTTTTAACCCAAGACTACTTTCACGTAAGACTACCCCACTGAAGGGCAGCTCAAATTGCTTGAATAACTCTGTTTTTTCTTCCTGTTCTTGTATCATTACTGTTCTTCACTTCACTCATCTATAAACTACAATCGCCTTGTTTTAATTATTATTGTGAATTAACTGTTACCTACTGAAATCAGAAAAATAAAATAAGAAACTTAAACAAGGAAGGTATTTTATATTCTTTTCATTTACTCCTTTCCTAATGCTCTGTTTCTCTGTAGGCCTGACTTTATAATCTACATCATTTACCTTTTCCTAAAGGATTTATGTTAACATTTCTTAGGGCTGCAAATACTTGCTTTTCTTCTTTCATCATGCTTTTGAGTTTTGCCATTTATGTATTTGTGCTTCTCTTCTTTCTCTTCCTTTTCTTGCTTTCTTCCTTTTTTCTTCCTTTTGTTGCTGAACAGCTCATTTTTCTCTTATTACTGTTTCTGTTACTTTTTGCCACAGAGCTGTCCTAGGTTCAACCCTTGAATCAATAGCTTCTCTCTGTTTCGTTTATTTATTTATTTTTAATTTTCAGCCTTTTCTGGTACATAGAAGCCTCTGAAGAAAGTTTGGTTGAATGCATTTTTAAAAGCATTGTTTTTCCTCATACCATTTTTCTTTCCACATTCAACTAGGTCATGGTTTATTAATTTAATTTTCTAAACACTTCTCTAAGCAGGGCCTACAGTATATTTCAAAGCTTAAATATAAAATATTTTAGCCCCTTTAAGGCCCTAAGTGATTTTATTTTCCTTTTTGATTTAAAAAGTCAGCAGAGAAAAGTTGTTACCTAGCTTGTTATTATTATTAGTATTTTAACTAGTTCTATAATTTTTAACTTAACAAAAGTGTTTGAGACATAAAAAGACGTGTTCAAGGTTTGCAAATGTCCTGTGGGAACTAAAACACAAAATGTTTTCCATGAGTGAAGTTACATACACATGCAAGCGCACACACAGTATGTTCACTTTATTATACTGTTTATGCTCTTCAGTTTTTCCTTTGCTCTGCTTCTTTGTCAAAAACTGGAAAAGATGATAAAATTTTGTAACACACAGTTTCCTTCACTTTCCTCCTAAAATTCCCATGTTCTATTTCATCTTCTTCGTGGTATTTCAACATTATAATACACAGAACATAAAGTTCAGAATAGTCACAGCTCAGATTTTGATTTTGCACTTGAAATTATCTTTTCCTTTTAGGTTAATGTCTTTTTGGCTTGAATTCAGCATGTTTTGCTTTTCATATCACCACTTGACATTCTTACTGTTTGCAATTGTTTTGCACATTTTTCCCATGATGTTACCCCACAAATTACAAATATATGCATGGGCGTTGGTCAAATGTTACAGTGCTTTCATTAAGTTAGTGTCTGTCGGAGCCAGAGTCCATTAAAGAAAGAGAAATATTTTAATAGAAATAATGTAGAGAAAATTAATGGAAAGGTAACTATCACCACAGTCACACTATTCAGATCAGTTTTCATTTCCCGTCATGATGACAATAATAGATCAATCCACCTCAAAGAACAGATGTTAAGACACTCTGACCAAAGCAGTTGAGCAAATCCTCCCAATGTGTCATGTGACAAGTGTCCCCTGTCAACTAGGCAGTAACACTACTGTTCAATGTTCTTAAGTTGTTGGATAGCATTTTAAAAATTATATCCTCAATCATACAAGTGTACATGAGCAACAGAGATACTAACTTATTCCATTGTGAGTGTTCTGTGATGAGACCATTTTATTGTTGGAGCTTCATTTATTGAAATGCAATCTAATTATAGCATTCTTTCCATGCTTGATGTATAGCCACAGGCAGTGTCTTATTTTGCGTTTCTTCTGGATAAGAGTTCAGAATCAATAAAACATAAACAAAGAAAAGGTGAAATATCTGTGCAGTGATCTGACAGGCAAGTAGTGTGGTTGGGATCCATGAAGACATATAAGGTCTGCTATGGCTTCTCAGGGTTATTCAAGTAGAAGAGATTACGGCATTCAAGAGACATTTTCAACACAGATAATTGATTGAGATTTCCAGGGTACTTTTGATATTGCACAGTATATTGGAAGAAACCCATCAAACAAATCAGAAAGCCTGGTCTGGAAGAGATTGTGTATGTTAATCTCCAATTTGCTTTTAGAAGAGAAAAAAAAGTTATTCATGATGGCAGACAACACTTTTCTGTTACAAATGGGCCAGAGAGGAATTGAGTTTGAAAAGTTCTCACATTTTCTGACTCCCAGAAAGCTGTCAGGAAACATTAAATGATGAGTAATCTGGACAGAGCTAGTTTCTCGGTGGATAAATGGCACACTCTATAAGGGTGACCAAGTATAAAACACAAAAGAGTTTAGTATCAAGGAAATAGAAAAAATACATCATTTCCTACTGAAAAACTGAAAGCAGAATCAAAATTGTAAAACTAGGTTAGGCTGGAGATTAAAAAGCAATATTATTTATAAAGGCCTCAAGTTTATCTTTCTTTATAGCTGAGTAAATCTTGAAATCTGAACAACTACTTTGAAGATAACAATATGCAATATATTAGTGTTAATTTCCTATTATTTTGTTTTGAAATTCTGTATCATTTCTGTACCGTTTTTGTTTGTAAAATTTTAAAAAAGATATTTAAATCCCCCCCACAAACAAAGCAATATTTCTGTGAAAAAGGACTCAGGTATAAAAGAAATGTAAAACTTAATCAAATAATTGATACAAAATATCTTTCTGAAGTTGACACCTACCCAAATTATAGGGGTGTTCATTTCCCAAAAATCTAAGTTTTATGTAGTTTATTGATCCTTTATTATTATTGATCATTTATTATGAGCTACACTACAGAGACACAAAGATCAACAATGCTTTGCAATCCCAATCTTCTGGAAAGCCCAGTGATGTGAGAATATATGTTTAAGATACCTAAATGCAATAAAGTAATTTATTTGGGAGAGACTGTGTTACTTGCACAGTTTTGACAGTAGAGTAGGTCTCTAACCAGCAGGGAAAATGTGAGAGATCATTCCAAATAGAGGTACAGGCATAAAGAAGCATAAAGAGTCTTGAGCTCTATGCACAGGTTGGAGTGGCTTTTTCATTTATAAATCAGATCAGGCAAAGTTTGAACACAAGCAAGTGAAGATTAGAATGAATCAGGACATTAACTTTCTGACCAAGGACACCTTTAACTCATACACAAAAGTCGCTCCATAACAATCATCCAAAGACAAACCCTGACTGCAAGGGAAATGCTTGCAAATGTGTAACACTAGGACCTGGGAAAGACACAGTTCCTATCTTATTTATGCATGATTTTTTCTTGATGCCTACCAAATATTTTTAAATGTTCGAAGTAAGAGAGAGAACAAGTTCTAAGGAAGGAATTTTTATTGCCTGAGAATAAATTATCAGGTAAAAGTCATGATTAGGAATCTAGTTCCACATCTGGTATTTGTTTAATCTCCTATAAGCCTGAATGTCAATTTTCCAAGTGTGCCTTAAGTTTTTAATCTCTTTACACATTATGTTGTGCTTACATGTGGAATATGTCAGGGATAAGAGGCAATAGATAAATTCAACAGATTTTCAGAATTCAGCGCATCTCTTCTTAACTTTTAAATGACTTCTTTTGTCTCCCAAGGTATTTTTCCAATGGTGAGGCCAAATTCAGTACTGTCAAAATGTGATATTTTATCATTTAATGCTCATCTCAACAATAATGGGGGGAAAAAAGAAATAACCTGACTGGTCCTAGATGAGGCAGAAACAACTTTCAGCTTTTACTGATGATCACATGTGTGGTCCTGTAAAAAAATGGAGACATAATTTATGTACAATAAAACGCACATCGTTTAACTATAAAATTCAGTGAATTTTGACAAGTATAAATACCATCCCATTAGTATATGGAACGTGTTCATCACCTCAAAATATTCCCTTGTGCTCCTCCCAGGCTATCACCCCTTCCCTGAGAACTAATGTGCTTCTCCCTTTCACTACAGAATAGCTTCTCCTCTTCCGGAACTTCTTACGATGGAAATATTCACTAGATATTCATTTTTGTTTGACTTTTGAGCTCCAGATCATGTTTTTGAGGTTCCATCCAATTAGTGCCTGCATCAGTAATTCTTTGCCTTTTAGTGTCAAGCAGTGGCAAACAATTGTATCACCCTGAGGCGCTTTATCTAGTCACTGTCCTTCTGCCAATAGTTATTGGCATATTTCAGATCTGTGCTTTCATTAATAAAAATACTGTGAAAATTTATATTCAGCTCTTTATGTAGACGTGTGTCCTCGTTTTCCTAGAGTAAATGTATTAAGCCAGAATGCTGGACCTATGGAGTGTATCTGATGTTTTAAGAACCTTCCGGCTCTTTTCCCAAAGTGGTAATGCCATTTGATGCTTGCACCAACGATGTACAAGCATCAGCACTGACCCACCTTCTGACAAGCATTGGACGAGATTGTGTATCTCATTGCATCTGCTCCCTTTGATGTGTAGGGACAGCCCGGCTTTTAAATTTGCATTCTCTGATGATTAATGACGAAGAACACTTTCAAGTGCATATTGTCCATTTGTATATCACTTTTTGGGAAGCAACTGGACAAGTCTTATGCCCATAATTTCTGTCTTGGGTTATGAAATTATTCTAGATGAAAGTTTTTATCTGATGTATGTGTTATAATTATCTATTTTCAGTCTGTTATTTGTCTATTCATTTTCACAGCAAGGATGTATTGCAATTGGAGGAGTAAGTCTCCTTTGTGAGGTCTTCAGGGTTCCTTAGAGTATGGTGATGGACACCAAAGCTAGACAGGTGTGTGAAATCAGAGGATTTATCCCACTTGTGTGTCTTAGAGAAGAAAGTACACACTCAGAGGGCCAGGCAAAATCACCCAAAATCCAGACATGTGATTGTGCTGAGCAGAGAGACTGGAGCAAAGACCTGTTGGCAAATTCACTATTGTCATGGAAAGAGTAGCAGTGGCATAAGTGAACTTTGCTTGGAGTTAATTTTGTCACTGAGTCATCATGGTAGTATCCAGAGATGAGCAACGATCAGGTAAAAGTCTTAAAGAAGCTGGGCAGCTACTGGCCCTCAGGAAGCCACGGAGGAAACAAATAACTTTACAATGCAGATGTAGTGTTGAACCAAAGAATTTCAGTTTTAATAAAATATAATCTATTCATGCTTTTTCTTTAATGATTAACACCTATTGTGTTCTAAGAAATCTTTGCCCACCTGAAGAACAAAAAGGTATTCTACTGTAATGACATCCGTAATGTCTGTTGTTTCAGCTACTCTTGATTTTTCTGAAATTAATTAGTGCTTATAATGAGAATTAGAAGTGGAATCTTGCTTTTATTCCCCATGTTATTGTGCAATTTGTTGAATAGTTTCTGCTTCCCATTGATTGATGTGGTGCTTTTGCAAAAACAATCAGCTGACTTTTTATTCATTTTATGTTTTGGACTCTCCGATCCATTTGATTCATCTCTCTGGTTATCTTCATGTCAATACCCTACTGCTTTGATTATTGTATGTTTGTATTATACAATATTAAATATTACATATTTAAAATTCTCCAGCTTTTCTCTGTTTCTTGATTGTCCTGGATTTTATGTTCTTTGCTTTTCTATAAACATTTTATGATCAACTAGTTTGCCTCTATTAAAAAGACAAGGCTACTGAGATTTTTATTAGAACTGCTTTGGACTTTTAGATCTATTTCAAGAGGGAAAAAAATGTAATCCCTGGGCATAGTATATGTTCCTTTTTATTTAGACCATGCATTTCATTCAGTAATGAACATTCCAGCTTCTCTCAGCACACCACAGCAGAAAGCCTTTGCATTGCTGTGATTAAATCCATCCCTACATATTACATTCTGGATGATATTACAAACAGCATTTTTGTTTTTATTTCAAATGTTTATTGCCAACGGACCGGTGTCCAATTACTTCTTCTATATTGGCTTATATCCTGTGGTATAGATAAATTCACTTTTTAGTTTAGCAATGATTTTTATTTTGCAGAGAACTTAGGATTCTCTCTGTATACAATTATTTTATCTGCAAATAAAGATGGTTTTCTTTTCCCCTTACAATTCCTATACCATTTATTTTTCTTAAATTATTGTATTGTCCAGAACCTTTAGTGAAATATTAAACCTAAGTTTTGTCAACAGCCATCTGTGCCTAAATATAGGCAGACTAGATCCTGAGAAAAGTGTTGAATATTTCATAATTGTAAGGTTAGCTGCAGGTTTTTAGCAGATACATTTTATTAAGTTGAAAATATAACATTTATTGTAGTTTGCTATGAAATTTTCCATGACTGGACATGAAATTTCTAAAACTGGGTTTTTGGGATAACCAAAATTACCTGTTTTTTTCTTTAATTATTTATTTTATTGAATTATATTAATTTAATTTATATTTTCACCAGTCTTGAATTGTCTGATTAAACCTCACATGGTCATCATGTTGTCATGTAGGCAGACCCTGAAAAAAATGTACTACTAACTTTTAGTCACTAGTATTTTGTTAAAGGTTTTTGTGTCTAGGTTCATGAGAGGTGTTTTCCTTTGCTTGTAATGTCCTTGTCTGGTATATATCAAAGATACGATAGTTTCAAAAACTAAATTAGAAGTATTCCATATCATCTGTTTTCTGAAAAATATATGTAAAGATTATACTATATTTTAAAAAATATTTGATAATATTCATCAAGCTATGTGTGCCAGACTGAAAAAACATAATTAAAATTAAGTTTCCTTGGAACATACAGGGTTAGTCTCACTCATTATTTCTTCTTGTATTAGATTGGTTAAGTTTTGCCTCAAAGAATTTGCCCATTTTATCAAGTTATAAAATCAATTCAAATCAAGTTATATAAAATATTTTATTAGCTTTATTATTCCTATAGAAATGTCCTTTCTTTTATTTCTGATACTGGTGATTTTGTTCTCTTTACCTCAATTAGTTTTACTAATGTATTTATAACCTATTCAAAGAACCAAATTTGACTGATGGGTTTGTATTGTTTGCGTTTTTCATTTGTTATTATCCTCTTTTCTTTGCTTAAATTCAGTGTTATGTTTTGTCTTCTTATGGTTAACTCCTATTTCTTTTATAATACATAATAATTTAAATTTCACCAAAAAATGCTTTGGCAGAATTTCACAAATATTAACATACAATGCTTTAATTTTTTTAATGCTGAAATTTTTTTTCCATTGAAATTTCCTCTGTAACATAGGTATTTGGGCACTTATAAGTGATTTGTTTAATTTCTAACATGTTGATTTTCTTAAAATTATACTATTAGCTTCAAATGCAATACTTTTAGGGTTAGGCAACATAATCTATTATTTTGATATTTTTAAATGAATCAAAAGTCAGTTCATAAACTAATCTTGAAAAGAATATATAGTCTATTGTTGACTATAATGTTTTATGAAAGTTAACTAGGTCAGGCTAACTTATAATGTCATTTAAATCTTATATCATACTGACTTTTGTCTATTTGGTTCAACTATTACTAAAAAACTGATATTGTTTCCAGCAGTGATTGTGCACTAGTTTAATTCTCCCTTCACTTATGTAAATTTTTGCTTTGCATATTTGAGAGGTTTCTTATGAAATGAATATACATGTAAGATTTATGTTTTCTTGAAAAAATTGTCACTTTTAATATTATGAAAGTTGTCTCAGTATTCCTGATAAAACTTCACTTGGGCAAGTCTCATTTATCAGATATTTATATAACTACATTGAGTTCCTCAAGATTAATAGCTGCATGATTTGTTTCTCTTCAGCCTTTTACTTTTGATTCCTGTGTTTCTTTTTAAAGTATTCCTGCTATACAAGAATATATTTGGCCCTTGCTCTGTTTAATCAAATAATTTTTGCCTATTAAATTTTGTGTTTGGTCAATTTACATTTAATGTAAAATTACTTTAAAATTTGTATTAAATACATTATGCTTTTATCGTCTATTTGTCTACTATTTTTCTATTAGTGATTTTACTTTGCTATCTATTTGTCCTGCCCTGTCTGATCTTTTTATGTCAGCTCCACTTTCCCTACCTTCTTCGTAATCAACAGAGCAATCTTCAGTTTTCTATTTATCTTCTATAATAACTTTTTGTTATACATCTTACCATTATTATTTTGTTGGTGATGGACAGATTATAATATGTATATTTAATTCATTGCTACCTGTCTTGAAAAATAAACACTCTTGCTTGCTTGGGATACAAGTCTATATCTCAATATTCCGGAAGGCTGAGAGGCAGATGGGTTACAAATTCAAGCCCAGTGTGGGAAACTTGGTGACTTCACAAGACCCTAGCTCAACATTTTACAAAATCAAAACAGAGGTGGGAGGTTAGCTCAGTGTAAAGGCCCTGAGTCCAATGTCCAGTATCACCAAAAAGAATCTTCTCTCTAAGAAACAACTTTTTAAAAATTACTTACCTATTTTTATTTATTTATATTGATTGATTGATTGATTTTTACTACCTACACATTATCCCTTCTGGTGCTTTTCATTCTTTCAGTTAGATTTTTTCATTATATTAAAAAAAAAGTCTTTAACCTTTCTTGTGTTTTGCTTTGCTCCACTTTAATTTTTTATTGAAAAGTTACTTTGCTTTCATATTGAAAAGGTATTTTGTTGGCTCTACAAACATAGATTAACACTCTTGGTTTTGTTCTGCCTTTTTATACATTCCTGTCTTCTCGTTTGCCTTAGCTTTGATTAGAAATCACCTGTTATTATTATTATCCTTTTTTCCTGGATAAAACATGACTTTTCTGATAGCTTTTATGATTTTCTTCAGTGAAATAGATTTTCAGAAGCTTGAGCATTAACTTTTTAACCTTTATCCCCATTTTTGCTTTCTATTAGTACGTGCTGGCACTATTAAGGCCTGCATTCCTTGTGGGGACTTGGTATACACACATAACAGATGGGAACTCTTTTTTCATTCCCTGCCTCCTCTCTTCCCCTGCACCCCTCATCTATTGGTCCCCTTCCCATTTGCAAAAGATCTTTCTCTCTCTTTCTATTGTCTATATTCTATTTTGCTCTTTATTCATATTTTGGATTTTTTCATATAAGGAAAACCATTTGATGTTTAAGCTTGTGTCTGATATATTTCTTTTAGCATTCTGGTCCCAAGGTGCCCCAATTGTCCAACTATTGACCCAAGTGGATCCTTCCTTGCAACAGAGGAGTGCTGCATGGTGTAAAAATATCACATGTGCTTTATCCATTCATCTGATGAATGCCGCGATTTAGCTATTATGTATTTTTTATCAAATTTCTCTCTCTATTTCTTCTGGAATTTTAATTATACATGCTAAGCTCTTTGATTTCGTTCCACAAGACCCTAAAGTTCTTTTTTTTCCTTCCCCACCTTTTAACGTTTGTTTGTATAGTTCCTTTCATTCTATTTATGGCTCCACTAATATTTCTTTTGCCGTGTATATTTTCTGTTAGAGCTACCCATTATTATGTGCACAGTGGTTGCTTAACATTTAGAATCCAACATTGACTTTCTTTAACCACAACGACCTTTTTTCCTAGAAAGTAGCTTATTTACTAATCACGTTTATCCTGTCTAGGCTTAGTTTATGGCTTTGTTAAGGTGGTGTAAAGGATACATTAGGGGTAGTGTTTTCCTACTTTTGTGATTTTTATGAAATTTTAGCTAGATGCTTGAAACACTTTTGAGGTCTCTGGACCCTGAATAGCATAAAGCCAGTGTTTCTCCACATTGTGCAAACTGTGAACCTCTAGTCAGCTCATAATTCTCCAGGATTTGCTCTCTGCCAGATCTTATGAATTCTAACCCTACACCTAGACACTAGAGCACTGACTGACAACTCCATGACTCCTAAGCAAGTTTTGGAATCTCTTCTCTGCAGAATTCCCTTCTTCTCCTCCTCCTTCTGTCTGATGGGTCCTGCCCCTCACCATTCCTTCCTTACAATCTCTGTTCCCTTCACCCTTTGAAAATATTTTTCTTTGCATGGACTCTGCTTATACATCAGAACTCAAAACTCACCTTGTGTCAAAAATGTAACATAATTATGGACTTCATTTTCTTCAATTTTTTTTTATTTTGAAATAAAACAAAAAATGCAGAATTTCCAAAAAATAGGAAATTAACAATAGTTAATAAATTTCATTTTATTATGCGAAAGTAGTTGTTCAGATTATAAGATTTAGGCATAAAAAGGATCAAACAATCAGACAATGGAAACGCAAACTGTTATTTTTGATGAACTAGCAGAGATCAGTAGAATAGTTATCTATCTTGTATACATTTACACACACACACATATATATATACAGATACATATACATATAAATTTTGCTTCTTTTTTTCTCCTTTCCCCTATCCCAGGTATTCTTTCCTTTTGAACACATTCTTTCCCTTTCATTTTCATAATATCTATTGTACATTTTGGATCTTATTTACTTTTTTAGAATTTACACTAAGGAGACAATATGCTGACCAGTGATGTTGAGCATTTCTTCATATGTTTATTTGTCATTTGTATTTCTTCATCTGAGAAGTGCATGTTCATCTCAGATTTTGAATTTGGGGGATATGTTTTCCAATTCTTTATATGTCCTAGATATAAGTCCTTTGTCTGAGAGACACTGGGCTAAAATTTTTTCCCAATTCATGGGTTTTATTTTCACTCTGTTGGTGATTTCTTTTTTAAAAAAATTTTATTTAAAGAGAGGGGAAAAATAAAGCAAAACAGAAAAAAAAGGGTAGAAACAATACAGAATTTCAAAAAAAATGAACAGTAAGAAATTACTAGTTGATACATTACATATTGTCTTCCTGGATGTAGTTGTCCAAGTTACAAAATCAAAGCATACAAAGTGGACATTCAAACAGTGAGGCTGCAAACAGCTCCATTCTCTGATCCAACAAAAACTTAGCAACATAATTATCAATCCTACACCCTTAAATATACATGCAGTTATAAAAAGCAAAAGGAGGAAAAGCACCCGCTTTTCCTCCTTTTGCTTTTTAAGTCCATTTTCTATTCAGTTATATCATGTTTCAGGTTGCTCAGTACCTTGCTAATCTGTTTTGTTGTTTTTATTTACTTTTTTATTTTTTCTTATTATTTTTTATTTTATTTATTTATTTTATTTTGAAGGTAGTAAAATACAGCAGAACAAGACAGGACATAACCAACTGAGGCAGTGCAGTGAAATTGGCACAGAACCTCACAGCAGGCCACCAGGACAACAGCAATAGGCACAATAGTATATCTGGTTTTCTTCACAATAGTTGTTCCCTCAATCAGGCAGAGCAATATCGAAGGAAATACCAAAATTCCAAGAATAGAATATTGAATTGATCAAAACAGAGCAAAACAGAGATAAAAATATTTGCCCTCAAAGAGATGGCAGAAGAAAATCCCCCTTATTTGCTATATCGCATATAGTCAAACTCACAAGACATGCTCAGATCTCCGGCTCTCACTTGCTGGGAGGGGTAGATATTTGATTCTTAGCCCGCACCCGGGTAGGCTCACAGCCACCCATCAGAGGGGTGAACTGGCTGCCCATTTTCCCAGCGCCCCAAGGTCCAACATGGCGCGTTGCCGATCTCAGGAAACACTGATATGGTTCTCACACTGGGGCGGCCGCGGCTTGCCAGGCCACAGCCACTTACCAGAGCAGCGCGCTGGTGGCTTCCTGTTTTCCCAGCACCCCCTGGTGATTTCTTTTGATGTGCAAAAACGTTTCAATAAGATGATACCCCAGTTGTTGATTCTTTGAAGTACTTCCTGTGCAGTTTATGTTTTGTTCATGAGCTCTTTACCTACCCCTAGGACTTCAAAATTTCTGTCTACCTTGTTTTCCTGTAGATTTAGTGTTTGTGTCTTAATATTTAGATCTCTGATCCATTTTGGCTTTAGTTTAGTATATGGTTATAGACATGGATCTAGCTTTAGTGTTCAAGATATGAAAAGCACATTTTTCCAGCACCATTTATTAAACAGGCTATCTTTCTTCCAGTGATTTGGCCCCTTTGTCAAAGATAAAGTGGCTGAGTGCTGAGTGTGTTTACAGTTGTATCTGCATCTTCTAATATGTTCCTTTGATCCTCAGGTCTGCTTTTTTCTTTTTCCCATACCATGTTGATTTTGTTACAGTAGCTCTGTAGTATAATTTCAAGTCAGGAATTCTGATGCTTCCTGACTTGTCTCTGCTTCCCAGGATTGTCTTTGCTATTCTAGGTCTCTTCTGTTGCCAAATGAATTTTAGAAATGCTTTCTCTAAGTCTATGAGGTATGATAGTGGTATTTTGATTGAGATTATATTAAATCTGTATAATAGTTTTGGGAATATGACTATTTTTTATATTTTTTTATTTAAAGAGAAAAAAATAGGAAAAAGGTAGAAATATTACAGAATTTCAAGAAAAGAAGATAAATAGTAAGAAATCACTAGTTGTTACATTACATATTGTTCTTTTAGAAATAGTTATTCAAGTTACAGAATTAAAGCACACAAAGTGGACACTAAAGCAGTGAGAGTGCAAACAGATCTGTTCAGCAATCCAACAAGAACCTAGAAATATGGTCATCAATCCCACACACCTAAACATACATGCAGCTATATCTTTTATAGTGCTTCATATTTCCTCTTTTTTACAATAGCAATTATACATTTTTAAAATTTTATTTAAAGAGAAGAAAAAAAAACAGAAAAAAGGGTAGCAACAATACAGAATTCTAAAAGAAAGAAAGAAAAAGGAGAATGAGAAAAAGCCCCACTAAGAAATCAGTGATTTATAAATTACGTACTGTCATCTTGGATGTAGTTGTTCAAGTTACAAAGTTAAAGGGTACATAGTAAATATTCAAACAGTCAGACTACAAATAGTTTTGCTCAAAGATCCAACAAAGGTTCAGGAATATGGTCATCTATTTTACACACTCAAACATACATGCAGTTATATCCCTTAGAGCACTTTCTTTTCCTCTCGTTTTTAGAATAGCAATTACACATTTTTGTTTTATTACACTTGCAGTTCTTATTTACTTTTTACACTAGAGACACAATATGATGTTTATAAATATGATTCTTATTTATTTCACTAATGAGGATAGTCTCAAGTTGTCTCCATTTGCCTATGAAGGCCTCAAGATCATCCTTTTTATAGCTGAGTAATATTCCATTGTATAAAAATGCCACATCTTTTTCATCCATTCTGCAGTTGATGGGCATCTTGGTTGTTTCCAGGATTTAGCTATCACAAATTGTGCAGCTATGAACATGGGTGCACATATATCACTGTGATATGAACTTTTCAGTTCTTTGGGGAAAATACCCAGGAGAGGGATAGCTGGATTGAATGGAACTTCCAATCCTAGTCTTCTGAGAATTCTCCATATGGATTTCCATAATGGTTGCCCCAGACTACATTCCCACCATCAGTGGAGCAGTGTTCCTTTTTCCCTGCAGCCTGACCAACATTTGTTATCAGTTGATTTCTTGATGGCAGCTATTCTTTCCATAGCAAGGTGGAATCTCAATGCTGTTTCAATTTGCATTTCTCGAATGACCAATGATGGCAAACATTTCTTCATGTATTTATTTGCCATTTGTATATCTTTCTCTGAGAACTGTGTGTTCATCTCAGATGCCCATTTTTGGAGAGGGTCTTTGAATTTGGGGGGCTTGATGTTTTTCAATTCTTTATATATTCTGGACACAAGTCTTTTGTCTGAGGGGTTGCTGGTTAAAACTTTTTCCCACTCTGTTGGTTTTCTTTTCACTCTGTTGGTGATTTCCTTTGAAGTGCAGAAAATTTTCAATAATGTGAGATCCCATTTGTTGATTCTTTGAAGTGTTTTCCGTGCAGTTTGTATTTGGTTCATGAATTTGCTGCCTACCCCTATGTCTCCTAGACTTCTACCTACCTTGTCTTCCAGTAGATTTAGTGTTTCTGTTTTAATATTGAGGTCTTTGATCCATTTAGACTTTAGTTTTGTGCATGGTGATATGCATGTATCTAGTTTCAGTCTTCGGCATGTAGAGAGCCAATTTTTCCAATACCATTTATTAAAGAGACTATCCTTCTTCCAGTGGATATATTTAGCCCCTTTGTCAAATATCAGGTGGCTGAGATTCTTTGTAGTTGTGCTTGCATCTTCTAATCTGTTCCATTGATCTTCAGGTCTATTTCTTTGCCAGTACCAAGCTGATTTTATCACTGTGGCTTTATAGTACTGTTTCAAGTCAGGAATTGAGATGCCTCCTGCCTTGCTTTTGTTGCCTAGAATTGCCTTTGCTATTCTAGGTTTCTTCTGTTTCCAAATGAATTTTAGCAGTGTGTTCTCTAGATCTGTGAGGTACGTCAATGATATTTTGATTGGGATTGCATCAAATCTGTATAACAGTTTTGGGAGTATAGCCATTTTCACAATGTTCGTTCTTCCTAACCCAAGAGCAAGGAATGTCCTTCCATTTTCTAATATCCTCTTCAATCTCCTTTTTCAGTGTAGTATAATTTTCAGCATATAGGTCTTTTACATTTTTAGTTAGGTTGATTCCTAAGTATTTCATTTTTTTAGATGTTATTTTAAAGGGCAATATTTCCATAATTGCTCTCTCAGTAAGTTTTTTGTTTGTGTACAAGAATGCTATTGATTTTTGAGCACTGACTTTGTATGCAGCTACACTACTGAACTTGTTTATTATCTCTAGTAGTCTTTTAAGGGAGTTTTTTGGTTCTTCTATATAGAGTATCATGTCATCTGCAAATAGTGATAATTTAACTTCTTCCTTCCCTATCTTTACTCCTTTTATTTCTCTCTTGTCTGATTGCCTTGGCTAGTGTTTCCAGAACTATGTTGAAAAGCAGTGGTGAGAGTGGACATCCTTGTCTTGTTCCTGATTTTAAAGTGAAAGCTTTCAGTTTTTGTCCATTTAGTATAGTGTTGGCTGTTGGTTTGTCATAGAAGGCCTTTATAAGGTTGAGGTAGACACCGTGTATTCTGAGTTTCTGAAGGGTTTTTATCATGAACATGTGTTGGACTTTGTCGAAAGCTTTTTCTGCATCTATTGAGATGACCATGTGGTTTTTGGTTTTGGCTCTGTTGATGTGGTATATTACATTTATTGCTTTGCGTATGTTAAACCATCCCTGCATTCCTGGAATGAACCCCATTTGGTCATGATGTATAATCTTCTTGATGATTTGCTGCATTCTATTTGCCAGTATTTTGTTGAGAATCTTTGCATCAATGTTTATTAGTGAGATTGGCCTATAGTTCTCTTTTTTTGGTTTCATCTTTCTCTGGTTTTGGTATCAGAGTAATACTTGCCTCCAGGAATGATTTAGGGAGGATTGCTTTTTTCTCAATTTCATTGAAGAGTTTAAGGAGTACGGCATCAAATCTTCTCTAAATTTCTTGTAGAATTCAGCTGTGAATCCATCAGGACCTGAACTTTTCTTTGTTGGTAAGTTTTTAATTACATTTTCAATTTCAATAGCTGATATTGGGTTGTTCAAAATTGCTCTATCTTCTTGGTTGAGCTTTGGTAGTTCATATGTTTCTAGAAATCTGTCCATTTCATCTGTGTTTTCCACTCTATGTGAGTAGAGATTTTCAAAGTAGGTATTCATGATCTTTTGAATTTCCATGGGATCTGTAGTAATTTCTCCCTTTTTAGTTCTTATTGCATGAATTTGGGTTTTTTTCTTTCTTTCTCTTGATTAGGTTAGCTAGGGGTTTGTCCAATTTGTTTATTCTCTCAAAAAACAAGCTTTTTGATTCATTAATTCTTTGTATTTTTTTTTTTTAGTTTCAATTGCATTGATTTCTGCTCTAATCTTTACAATTTCCTCTCTTCTATGATCTTTGGGTTTAGCTTGCTCTTCTTTTTCTAGAAGCTTGAGATGGAGCATTAGGTTGTTTATTTCTTGATATGACAGTTTATTGCTATATATTTCCCTCTTAAGACTGCTTTCATTGCATCCCACAGATTACAGTATGTTGTTTCTATATTTTCATTGAATTGTAGGTATTGTTTTATTTCTTCTTTAATTTCATCTGTAGCCCACTGGTTGTTCAAAAGGCTGTTATTTAATTTCCATGCATTTATGCAGGTTTTACAATTTCTTTTGCCATTAATTTCCAACTTCAGTGCACTATGGTCAGATATTATGCATGGTATGATTTCAACACCTTTGCATTTACTAAAGAATGTTTTAGGGGATAATATATGGTCTATTTTGGAGAATGTCCCATGTGCAGCTGAGAAGAATGTGTATTCTCATGTGGTTGGGTGGAACACTCTGTAAAATCTACTAAGTCCAATTGCTCACAGGTATGATTCAGTTCTGTTATTTCTTTGCTGACTTTTTGTCTAGTTGATCTCTCTCTTTGTGACAACGGGCTGTTAAGATCTCCTGTTATAATTGTGTTCTTGGTTTTTCATGTCCATTAGTATCTGTCTTATATAGTTGGGTGCTCCTGTATTTGGTGCATATATATTTATAATTGTTAGTTCTTCCTCTTGAATTTTACCACTAACAAGTATGTAGTGACCTTCTCTATCTCTTTTAATCATTTTAGGTTTGAAGTTCACATTGTCTGCAAATAGAATAGCTACTCCTGCTTTTTTCTGGGTTCCTGTTGCATGGAATACTGTTTTCCATCCTTTGACTTTTAATCTATGAGTTTCCTTTTGGGTCAGATGTTTTCTTGTATACAGCACATTGTGGGGTCCTATTTCTTGATCCATTCTGTCAATCTATTTCTTTTTATAGGTAAATTGAGGCCATTTATATTTATGGACAGCACCGATATGTACTGGCTCGACTTTGCCATGTTATGTTCCAGTTGTTTCTTTTTGCTTTTCCTCTTATTAATTGCTTTTCCTACCTGGACGTTTCTTTCTATTGTTGTTTTGGGGATTGTGGTCATTTTTATCTCTGTCTAGTATGTCCTTCAGTACTCTTTCTAAGGTTGGTTTGGTGGACAAGAATTTCTTCAGTTGTTCTTTGTCATGGAAGTATCTTGTTTCTCCATTAAATTTGAATTAAAGTTTTGCTGAGTACATCAGTCTGGGTTCGAAGATTATTTTCTTTCAGGGCTTGAAATACCTCACTCCAAGCTCTTCTTGACTTGAGGGTTTGTGCTGAAAAGTCTGCCATGATTCTAATGGGCTTTCCCTGATAGGTGAGTTGTCTTTTCTCTGACAGATTTAATATTCTGTTTTTATGCTGTATGTCTGAGATCTTAATTATTATGTGCCTGGGTGTGGATTTATTTTGATTGTGACTGTTTGGTGTTCTATATGCCTCACTTATCTGCATATCAGCTTCTTTCCCCATGTTTGGGAAATTTTCTGCTATTATTTCTGTAAATACTTTATGTATATCATTTGCCTGCATTCCTGAATCTTTTCTAATGCCCATTATTCTTATATTGTTGCTCTTGGCATCATCATGAAGCTTCTGGATTGTCATTTCATGCTGCTTTGTTATTTTTAAAAGTTCTGTCCTTTCCTGATCACTAACTGTGATCCTGTCCTCAAGGTCTGAAATCCTATCCTCAGCTTCCTTTAGGCAGTTTTGCATGCTTTCAATAGAATTTTTTGTTTCTTGGATGTCTCTGAGTTTGTTCCATGAATTCTGCTTGTTTTCCGTATTGTTCATTCAAAGTTTCAATCAGTTTCCCATGCTCATGTACTTTTTTCTGTAGTTCTTCTTTAGCTGCATTCCACAACTCCTTTACTAAAGTTGTTATTTCTATCTTTACATGGGAGACTACTTCTAATTTGATTTCCTCTATAGCCTGATGAAGTTTTTTTTTTATTTCACTGGCTATCTTTTCAGAGATTCCTGGTGTGTTACTTTTGGGGTCCTCTATTTCAATGTCTCCTATACTTGCTTCTGGTGAACTATATGTTTGAGACTGCATTTTGCTTTTTCGTTTTGTCATTTTCACCCTGCCTGGTGTTTTCTATGTGTAGGAGGGGATCACACACACTCTTTTCAGACACACCAAAGTCTTACAGTTAGTTGGAGAGGGTTTTACTACTGGCCCTATTTATCCCCTGTATACCTTTATTTTGGGGGTATACTCACCACATTGATACAGTCAATCCAGTGTAGTCCAAAGTTCACCACCTGGGAGCAAAGTTCCAAATTTTCTCACACTAACTGGATACTGCTGAGATCTTCTGATGTTCCAGGTGGGAGGGCAGGCCCATCTATAGCAGTCCATGGCAGTTTTCAGTCTTGGGCGGGCCTCCTCAATGTTCCTGGTGGCAGGGCAGGCCCACAGGGGAGGTTTCGGGTAGCCTACCCCTGAGGCAGGCTTGAATTGAGTTCCTGCTGGCAGGGCAGGCCCATGGTGGAGGTTGCGGGCAGCCTACCCCTGATGCAGGCTTCCGCCGAGTTCCCAGTAACAGGGTGGGCCCACAGTGGAGGTTCCGGGCAGCTTACCCGTGATGCAGGCTTCCGCTGAGTTTGAATATGACTATTTTTGCAATGTTGGTTCTTCCTACTCAAGAGCAAGGCATATCTTTCCATATTCTGATATCCTCTTCAATCTCCTTTTTCAGAGTACTATAGTTTTCAAAGGTAAGTACTACTTTGATAGCTAAACCAGAGAAAGACCCCAAAAAATGGAGAGCTACAGGTCAATCTCCCTAATGAACACAGAGGCAAAAATTCTCAATAAAATCCTATCAATCAGAATGCGGGAAATCATCAAGAAGATTATGCACTATGACCAAGTGAAATTCATCCCAGGAATTCAGGGATGATTCAACATATACAAATCAGTAAATGTAATTCACCCTATCAACAGAGTCAAAGACAAAAATCACATTAATATCACAATAGATGCAGAAAAGTTCTTGATAAAGTCCAACACTCATTCATGATAAAAATCCTACAGAAAATTGGAATAGATGGTCACTACCTCAATCTGATAAAAGTTATCTATGACAAACCAACAGCCAACATCATACTAAATGGATAAAAACCAAAAGCTTTCACTCTAAAATCAAGAACAAGACAAGGATGTCCTCTATCATCACTCTTATTCAATACTGTTTTGGAAAAATTAGCCACAGCAACTAGACAAGAGACAGAAATAAAAGGAATGAAGATAAGAAAGGAAGAAGTTAAATCATCGTTATTTGCAGGTGGCATGTACTCCACATAGAAGCCCCCAAAACTCCATCAAAAGACTTACTAGAGTTAGTAAGCAAATTCAGCAGTATAGCTGAATACAAAGTCAACCTGCAAAAATCAATAGCATTCTTGTATACAAACAACAAACTCACTGAGAAATTATGTAAATAATAACTTTTGCAATAGCATCCAAAAAATGAAATACTTAGGAATCAGCCTAACAAAGGATGCACCTCACATTTTGTGGTGTTTCTTCTTTCAGAGATCTCACCCTTGTTCTTCCTCTTGTCACCACCTGGATCTACTATTTAACTTCTAGTCTTACAGTTGTTTGTGGTCTGAAGGTTTCTCTGAAATTTGTTATCCCATTGTAACAAGAATAGAAAACTGCTGATGCTTTATTAGATTTAGGCTTACGGAGTACTGCCTCATCAATTGGCCAGTACTCTGAAGACTCATTTTGAAACATTTCCCAACTTATTTCACCAGGCAATGGAAAGCCATATCAGCCTAAAATGACGTGAATGAAAGTCTCCCTGTGATTTTCAATAGTCTTTGTTTACAATTTGTCCTCATTTTTATTAAGGTAGTGTTTAGACTGTGGCTTGATTTAAACAATCTCACACCATAAATTATACTGTACAAAAGAGAATAATCTGGTCATTATGTTTGACACTTTCTTTCAGTGTTGCTTATTATGGCTTCCATTGCCTGGATTTCTATCTCTATTTCTTCTTCTTTCTTCTTCTTCTTCTTCTTCTTCTTCTTCTTCTTCTTCTTCTTCTTCTTCTTCTTCTTCTTCT